>CAJPIZ010000192.1:0-30852 GCA_905368565.1 Medioppia subpectinata
CGACCCAACCGTACGGCTTATCGAAGTACTGGTCGCGCGACAGACGGAGCCGTCGACTGTCCGGATCCGAGTGTCGGCGAAACACATCGGCATTAAAGGCCGATGCGATCAAAACAGCGGACTTTTTATGACTGATTTGGCGCTTAACTAAACCGTAATCACCGATGAATTGAGTGTACGTACAGTCGACATACTTTTGGTCACTTTGTGTCAAAGCTTTGTCTATCATTTTACTCTCCATTGGAGTCGCCTTTTGCTATAAATTATTATTATTTTATAAATATATTTTTTACTAACATTTATGATAAGATTATCAAATATGATAATTTACTTGTAATTGTTTTAAATCGGTGGCCGACATGTATAACATGGGCTGTAATTGTGTCATATCCAGCAAGTCTTGCAACGAGTCGACGATTTTGTATGAATTTTTAATTGTGATCGAAAGCATCAATTGATTGAAGCAATTAATTATAATAAAATTGGTTATAAATAAAACACCAATAAATACACCAAATTTAACAGTTATTTGTCTGATTTTAATGCCTTGAATTTGTCAAAAAAAACATAATTAATTAAAGTTAAAGTATTTTAAAATAATCACAAACTTTGCATAAATAAGGCGTTGAATACACTCCACATATACTTTGGTAATTGATTGTGAATTTTGTTACATAATGTCAAATAGTGTCCACTATTTACTGATAACGTCATTAAAAACAATGAACACAATAATTGTGTTAGTAATATGAGAATCCAAAACTTGAATTCAAAAAACAATATTTTATGATAGTATTAGGTCATTTTAATTTTATGTACAACACAAACCGGTAAATCAAATATGTTAAAGCAACCAAAGTATGAATTTGATTGCATATTAGGATAATAGGCGCTGACAATGGCAATGGCCGGCCAGTTGTGGGCTATTATTGGGTCCGCAAATGTCAATAACATATCGTTGAGTTGCGAGTAGTCAAGTGCCACATCCACTTCCTGTTATTAGCATAATGTAATTTAATAATTATTATTAAATTATTGATTCATTTTTAATACAAATAATAAACCTTTTCTTAACATACCTTTGAATAAACATAACTGAGATATGATTCCGATGTGTACTCATAGCCAGGGATTGTTAGAAAACGTTTTGGGTTTATCTCTATTGGTATTGCTCTACAAATACAATAATAATTATGTTTAAAATTAAAATTTTAAATTACTTATTATATATAATTATTAAGTAAATAAACCATGCCCCAATTTAGTCCGCCTGACCAACTCTTTGACCAACATATAATGATCAGCACCAACGATCCGCACATCTGAATTATTTGCCTATTATTATTAAGACATTAATTTCGGTTAAGAAACAATACTATTATTTACACTTTTTGAATGATAAATTTATTTTATTATATACAGTAAAATTCAATTGCTTTTAACTTATGATCAAATGATTTTTACGAACGCGAGCTTTCGGTCAAATCATTTTTACATCAGTGTGTGTTGTATTGGAAGCACTGCGACAACAATTGAATTAAACGTCGCCACAGTTTTTCAATGACTGCATTGATTGCATACAACACACACTGATGTAAAAATGAATTGACTGAACGCAAAAATGATTTGACGGTCGACTCGCGTTTGTAAAAATCATTTGATTATAAGTTAAAAGCAATTGAATTTTACTGTAATATAGACTATATAAATACCATTTGCATCCAGGTAACCGTAAAATTGCCCAACATCTCAAATGTATAGTCAAATAGATACGGTTCGTCGCTATAACCAAATTTCATATCTAAGGCAAATTTAGCCGTATGTGGTAACAAATCAGCCATATCTTTATCTGGCAATATATTATACATGGTTTATTATGGTTTGTTGAGTAATTTATAGTATTATACTATGAATCATAGTCTATAATATATAAATTATAAATTAATAAATTTAATTATTTTTGTTATTTTTTTTATTTATTTATAAGAAACTAATAATAAATTTAGTTAACTTTAATACTATTTTATTTTTCTGTTGATGAAAACTATTTTATATGCATTTATAATATACAATATAATAATTGCATAATGATTTAATTAATATAAAGTACTTTATTTCTATCATAACAGACATAAATACAATTTTATTTTATTTTTAATAATAACTTACTAGCAACTCTAATTAATAAATATTGTGTAATATTAATATTTAATTAAATTAAAATATTTATTTTGGCGTTAATAATATACATGTAGTTGTATTTATAAATAGTGTTTGATAAATTGATATTAAAAACTTGGTCCTTATTTGAGAGGCATTTACCAACTTTGAGAAGCATTGCTTTTAATTTTAACACTTTAATTTATGAAATCTACTTTTGCATTTATTTATTAATAATAAAACATTATTGTAATAGTAAATTATTTTACAAATATTACCTTATTAAGGTTTGCTGAATTTTAAAAACATTTGCATATTATATAAAAATATTTTTTAAATTCAAACAAAATGCAATAAATTTATTTTTATTATTTTATTTTTATTGACCTACACTAGACATTTATTTCATGGCCGAATCCCCAAATGTTTATACTTATATTATTTGAATATGGATAATTAGTGTTTTATTTAAATACATAATATTGCATTTGTAAATATTAATGATTTTTTATTTGTCTGAATACAATCAATATTATATAATGATAAAATAATGCTACTCTGTTAAACAATTAAATAATTAGCTTATTGGTATAAAATAAAATGCTTACTGATAATGTTAAAATGCAGAGAATAATCTAAAAATCTCAATAAACAACGCAAGAAATGAGATTGTTAAAACCAATAAATATGGGCCAAATGCGATTTTCATGGCATCCATGGTCATGTAGTCAATTGAATCAATCTGCGTAAAATTATAATTTTTGTCCCCGTAGATTGTATAACCATATTTACTGCCCACGTCTATCCATTTTGCCCATAGACCACATTCAAGGGCTGACTTGAGACTAATCATGATTAATAAACCAAATTATAATAAATCAATGGGTTGGTTTAAAATTAAACATTTTATGTTTTATGTTAATTAAAATTTTAATTTATATAATTTATACACCTGGATAATTTAAAAATAACATTTAAGTGATAAAATAGAAAAATTAATATTATATTATATTTATAAAAAATTTCAAATTGTCATACATTTGGTTGAACTGAACGGCGAGTTGTGTTCCGGCGATACTCTTATGAACGACAAAACCGTACGGTTTGTCGAAATACTGTTCACTCGATATGCGAACCGATTGTCGATAGGAATCCGATTGAAGCATAATTAGCCATAAATCAAAGTCAGACGCTATGACCACATGTGTCCGCTTAAAGCCTACGATATCTATTATCTGATTATATAATGAGTCCATTTCGGTGTATGTTTTATCAAGGTAATTCTTATTTCGGCCCTCATTTAAGGCCATGCTGATTATCTTAGCCTCTAATTGTGTAGCTGTTAGCTAAATAAAAATATTTTGCATCAATATTATTTAATCTAACAAATGTTAATTTGATCATTTTATAAATTATTTTTATTATAAACTGCAATTAGAACTATAATATAATTTTTATTTTATAATCAAATAATTATATCGAGAACTCAATTCAATTGATTGCCATTTACTTGAATTTGTTTCAATTCTGTGGACGACATGATTAGCCGGGGCTGGAGGTCAGGCCTCGCATACAAGTCCTCCAACGAGTCAATCATTTTATACGGATTTTGAATAGTTATCGATAGTATCTCTTGACTGAAAAAGTTCAATATGAAAAACTGTGCCATAAATAACACACCAGTTATTAACACATATCTATGCGAAGTAAAGATATGTCCTATCGGTATATCTATTGTATTTTAAAATCACTTTCATTTATCATGTTAAGTTATAACACCAATTTAAAATAAGTAACCAAAGCTTACATTTTATTAGGAATGCCTTTACATTAACCAACATTTGTCTTGAGAGTACATGTATTGAGTTATTATTGATTACATAATATTTTATACCGGCAATAAATATACTGGTTAAAAATTAATTTTTATTTGTTTAAGATATAATATGCAGTATAATAATTAAGGAAAAATTATTACTTATATTGATGAATAACTTCTAATATTATAAATATTAAACATAGCAAGCATGACATTACACAACATATCCAAAACTATAAGATTAAAATAAAATGACAAAATTCAATTAAATTGCAACTAGCAATTAATATTTACTAATGTCACCAATACTCACATATCTGTCAAAAATATAAAACGTTGCAAAATATGAGTTAGAATTTTTGTTTGGGTATAAACCGCTTAATATTGTAATTCCCGGAGAATTGTAGGGAATAATAATGTCGGTAAATGTGAGTATCATTTCGTTTATGGGATAAAACTCTAACTCGATGTCTACTTCCTATTTATTAGTGTTGATTAAATAAATCATTATTTAATATTTATATTATTATAATAAATATACTCGTTTGTAAATATAATTGAAATGGGCATCCGATGTATAATTATAACCAGGTAATTTTAAATACCTATCTGTGTCAATCATCACCGGTATTGCCCTATTTATAATTTGTTTAATGAGTATAGTAAGTTTAGTTTATTAAATAAAAAGAATAAAATTATTAATATTTACCCAAGCTGAGTTCGGCGAACTAATTCTCTGAGCACAAAATAATGTGTGGCACATAATGCCATCACATCAGATCCTTTTGCCTAGGGTAATTACAATAAATATATTATTATAGTAATAATAAGTCAAAATACCATTTGCAAGAAAGTGGCTGTAAAATTGCCTCTTGGAATAAAATCAAAGTCAAAAATATATGCATTGTTTTGATAACCAAAAGTTAAATCGCACGCCAGGTTTGCCGTTTTCTCCATTGTAAGCTTGGTTATTTATTTTAAATTGTATAATTGATAGATTATACTAAATATAATATATTAAGTTATTAAATTTTTAAGATTATTATTTAAAAATTTTAAATTTGATATTAGAAATACATGTATAATGATGAATCTGTATAATGATATATCGATAGTATTGAAAAGAATAGTATGAGGAAACTTAAATAATTAAAAATAATAATCTTATATTTAATAGATTAACCCGGGTTGTTATAAGTTTTATAATTTTAATTTACAATTAACTTATAAAGATTTCAATTAATACTGATTTAAATTAAATAACAGCTTTGTATACTATTGTAAATTATTAGACAACAAATATCATTTAGGTTATTTATAATATATGTGTTATTATCATTAAAAATATAGCGAAGCTATTAAATCGTATTTAGAAGACAAAACACTTATAATTGTCATTGATTAATTATTTTGTTATTTCAATATAACAAGTAATTACATAAATAATTTTGTTTACAATCATATTTTATATTCAGTACAAAATAAGTTTAATTGCAAAGTAGAACGTTTATTGAGTTCTGAACGTACATTAATAGCTCTAAAATAATTAAAATAATATTATGATCAAGCTAAACATAAATAATATTCAATATAAAAAACAGTATGTTGTTCTACCTATGTAGTTTTTACTGCATTTACAGAATAAACAAATTTAATTTATAGATATTGACAATATAATTATTGTAAAAACTAATCTAATTAATATAACCAACATTAATAGCATTTCTGCAATCAGTATTAAAATAGCAATTGTAATACCCATTAAATATGGGCCAAATGCTATTTTCATGGCATCCATGGTCATGCAGTCAATTGGATCGAGCTGGGTGAATTTAAAATTCTTATCCGCATATAAATAATATGAATATTTAGCGCCCGTGTCTATCCATTTGTGCCATAGACCGCATTCCATCGCAGACTTGAAACTAATCATCAATTAATATATATTATAAAAATAAGATCACAAATAAAAATAATTATAATTTTTGTTATTTAAAATTAATTGCCATATGTTGTTAGTCATAAACTATGACTCATAATTATTAAAAATTATACAATTGAATAAATTAAACAAGTAGAGGCTACCTAGAAACCTGAACCATAGGAGTACCATTAAGCATAGTATAAGTTTAAGCTCATGCCAAAGTTTAGCCATATACAAGGAACATGTTACATGGTACATTTAATAGTGTGGGTGAGGTGGGAGAGGATGCAGAATTATCAAATAAACTACAGTTTCTAAAGTTTAGTTCAAAATTGTGTTTGTGATAAAATTAAGATCATATTTAAACTGTTATACATTTGGTTGAACTGAACGGCGAGTTGTGTTCCGGCGATACTCTTGTGAATGACATAACCGTACGGTTTGTCGAAATAGCGTTCACTTGATATGTGAACCGATTGTCGATAAGAATCCGATTGAAGCATAATTAAATCAATGTTAATTTCAGACCCTATAACCACGTGTGTTCGCTTATCCCTCACAGTATCTATTATCCCGCCATAATATAAAGGTAACTCCGTAAATGTTTTATCCAGATAATTTTTCTCTTTGCCGTCAATTAGGGCCTTTTTAATTATTTTGGCCTCAATTGGTGTGGCTTGTTGCTATACAAAATAAATTTACCTTTAATGTGATTGAATGCAAAATTGGTAACTTAATCATTTTATTATTGATTTTGGTTTATTAGATTAAACATTTAGTATAAAGTTTACTATAAACTTTAAAAAAAACTTTACAATAAACTGCTGATAATGATAATAACAATGTTTATATTATGTTTTTTCAAATATAATTTATATTAGTATCTTATATTTAATTGTAAATTGACAACTTTAATTTTTATAATTAAATAAGGTTTTGAGAAATCATAATATAATTGTGAAAATTAATTTATGGTAATTTACTTGTGTTTGTTTCAATTCTGTGGACGACATGATTAGCCGGGGCTGGAGGTCAGGCCTCGCATCCAAGTCCTCCAACGAGTCAATCATTTTATACGGATTTTGAATAGTAATCGACAGAATCTCTTGAGTAAAAAAGTTCAATATGAAGAACTTTGCCAAAAGTAAGACACCAATAATTTGCACGTATTGATGCGATTTGTGTCTCATTGGTATATCTATATTTTGAGTAAATTACATTTTAATGAAGTTTAATTTATAAGACTAGTTTATATAAAGTATATAATTCTTACTCTGCAATAGAAACGCTTTCAACCCACTTAACAATTGTGTTGAGATTACATGTAAGGGAACATTGCAAACATTATGCTTTCTATGGACAATAAAATTTTAAAGTTATTTCTATGTAATACTAGCATAAATTAAAACATGCAACAAATAATTGACTTATTACTTATAATAATACATTACTTCTAATATTGAAAACAATGACAATAGTGAGCAGGACACCAACCAACACATCCAAACCTATTACACTAAAAATTTAAATATCAACCACATTTATAATATCATAAATATTTACATATTTGTCAAATATATTAAAGGTTGCAAAATATGAGTTCGAATCCTTGTTTGGATATAAACCGCTTAATATTGTAATTCCCGGTGAATTGTAGGGAACAATAAAGTCGCTAAATGTGAGCAGCATTTCATTTATTGGGTAGACATCTAAACCGATATCCACTTCCTATTAAATATCAAAATGCTTATTTAATAAATATTAATTTTTAAATTTCAATATAATATACTTTTGTAAAAATATAATTTAGCTGAGATTCCGACGTATAATTATACCCAGATAATTGTAAATATTTATTTGGGTCAACAACAACAGGTATTGCCCTGTTTATAATTTAATTTATTAAATGTAAAACATAAATTATTTAAATATTCACCCTAGGTGAGTTCGCCGAACCAATTCCTTGAGCACAACATAATATATGGAACATAGAACCTTCATATCAGAGCCATTTACCTAGAGCAATTACAATAAAAATTTTATTAACTAATCATATACTGTACGTATATAATATTTATAAACCAAAATACCAGTTGAAAAAATGTTGTAGTAAAATTGCCCCTTGGTATAAAATCAAAATCAAAAATATACTCATTGTTTTGATAACCAAAATTAAGATCACACGCCAAGTTTGCAGTGTTTTCCATGTTTCGCCTAATTATTTATTTTTGAATATTTATAAATATTAATATATCAGTTTTGTTAACGATTTACAAATTACATTACAACATTAAGTTTAGGCAATATAAATACAGTACTTAAAATTGCAAATTTATCAATATTATACAAAAGAATTTAATGAAATTTACTATCATATATTTAAAAACCTAAAAATAAAAATAATTATCACATATCTAATAAATTTAACCATAGTGTTCTCTGGATTATAATTTTAATGATATTTAAATTAAATCATCATAATTAACACTTATATTTAAAAAAATTTATATTATGAAAGCCTAGTCTTTATTTAACCGTAATAGTGAATATTTAGATTACTAATAAGATTGATAAAAATCACTAATAGCTATTTAATAAATGTAATTATTAGTAAAAATAATACAAGGTTATTAACTATTATTTTGATAAACACAATAATTATAATATTATTTAATTACTTTACATGTTCAAAAAAACAATTAAAGCTAGTTTATTTTAGTAGTCGATAGAATAAAATAAAATAGACTATTTTTATTTATAAAATTATATATAAAAATATATTATTAATACAATTTTATAGACTATTTAATGTAAAATTTATTTAATCTTTTATTATTTTTATTTTTTAATTTTTAATTTTTGATTTAATTATTTTTGTACTATAAGTATATAAATATGATGTGATAAAATTACAAACGAATGATTACTTAATTTTCAATAACTTAATTAAATATTTAAATATAATTTTGAAATAATAAAAATTCTTTAATAGTTTTGTAAGTCCTTAATCATTTAACTAATCATTATAAATATACTATATAATATTATTTGCTCAACAGTTTTACTGATTTTGCATATGGGATTGATTGTAATTAATCTGTAACTAATTGTAATAATCCAAAAATTTCTACAATTAAGATAAAAATTGCTGTTGAAATGACTACAAAATATGGGCCAAATGCTATCTTCACGGCATCCATGTCCATATAATCAATTGGATCGAGCTGGGTGAATTTATAATTCTTATCCCCATTAATTTTATAGCCATATTTGGCGCCCGTGTCTATCCATTTGTGCCAAAGACCGCATTCCATCGCAGACTTGAAACTAATCATCAATTAATAAATTTAAGTATCATAATATAAATATAATAGATAGACATATTTATTTGTGACATTTGTTCCTAATATAAATAATTTATTAACCAAGATTCCAAATTGTCATTTTTATAAATTATCATTAACGTTAATATTTAACAAATAAAAGTTAAAAATAATTTTATAATAAATTTAAAGTAAAATTTTTAATGTTATACATTTGGTTGAACTGAACGGCGAGTTGTGTTCCGGCGATACTCTTGTGAACGACATAACCGTACGGTTTGTCGAAATACCGTTCACTAGATATGCGAATCGCTTGTCGATAGGAATCGGATTCAAACATAAGTACGTTTGCGTTAAATTCAGACGCTATGACCACATGTGTTCGCTTATAGCCCACGGCATCTACTATTTCAGTAGAATGTGAAGACATTTCGCTGTATGTCTTATCCAGGTAATGTTTATCACCACTCTCAATTAGAGCCCTAGTGATTATTTTGGTCTCTAATGGTGTGGCTTTTTGCTATAATAATGTATGAATTTTGCGTTAATTAATTGTATTATTGTTTGTTTGATAATATTATTAATAAGTTATTGTATAAACTGTAATTATTATCATAATATAAAATTAATTTGTGCTTGGTTTAATTTATATATTTAAAACACACACACACAAACATATAATTTTAAATTTTACAATTGGATAAAGAAATATAATAACTTAATGTAAAGTTGTGTAATTAATTTTTGATCATTTACTTTGATTTGTCTCAATTCTGTGGACGACATGATTAGCCGGGGCTGGAGGTCAGGCCTCGCATACAAGTCCTCCAACGAGTCAATCATTTTATACGGATTTTGAATAGTAATCGACAGAATCTCTTGACTGAAAAAGTTTAATACAAAAAACTTTGCCACAAATAAAACACCAATTATTAACAAATATCGCGGCGATGTGTGTCTTATCAATAAATCTGTATATAAAAGTAAATTACTTTTGTAATTATAATCTTAATTTTTACATAAAATTTAATTACTTATAATTATAATTATAGTTACTAGATAAATTTATTAAAAATATTTATGAATTTCATAAACATAAAAACCAACGTACATCTAATTACAAAATTAATTTATTACATAATACTAACTTTGCATAAGAAGTGTGTTGACTGCAATCGAAAATTTTATTGATATTACATGTTTCGTGTTGTAAACTATATTATGTTTTCTGTTAAACAAATAATTAAAGTAAAAATAAGATGATGTTGTGTTTCATACATTTGAAATAAATAAAATATTTATATTGAGAAAAATATAATTAATTACATATTATGATGGATAACTTCTAGTACCAAAAACCCTGTACATATTAGAAATGCCACCAGACAACACACCCAAAACTATCACACATCAAAAACTTCATGTTATTAATGTTTAAACAATATTTACATTAATTGGTTAAATAATGAACAATCATTAAAATACTAACATATCTGTCAAAAATACGAAACGTTGCGAAATATGAGTTGGAATCTGTGTTTGGATATAAACCGCTTAATATTGTAATTCCCGGTGAATTGTAGGGAACAATGATATTAGTAAATGTGAGCAGCATTTCATTTAGTGGATGAAACTCCAACACAATGTCCACTTCCTATATATAATTAGGGTGTTTATTAAATATATAAATAATTATTTTATATTGTTTTAATAAATATACTTTTGTGTAAATATATTTGAGATAGGACTCCGATGTATAGTTGTATCCAGGTAATTGTAAATATTTAGTTGTATCAATCTCAACCGATATTGCCCTGATTATATTATTTAAGATTTTAGAATAACGCATTATTTTTCAATACACACCCTAGTTGAGTTCGGCGAACTAACTCTTTGAGAATAAAATAATTTATTGAACACACTGCCCTCAAATCTGAGCCTTTGAACTAGAGCAAGTATAATCACTATATAATGCTAATAATTTACATTGCATAGTTTGTATTAGTTAGTTTTAATATTAAAATATAATACCATTTGCAACCAGGTTGTAGTAAAGTTTCCTTTAGGTATGAAATCAAAGTCAAAAATATATGCATCGGTTTGATAACCTAGCTTAATATCGCACGCCATGTTTGCAGTGTTTAGCTCATCCATATTAAACCTAATTATATAGTTTATGACGTACAAATTTTTTTCAGATTTCTATATAAAATACATTACCTTATTAAATTTATTTATAAATTACCAACAAACCTTTATGAAAATAAACAGTCTGAATTTTATAACCAAAATAATTTAATTAAAAAACATCAATAATAATAATTTTAAATTAAATTTATTAGATCATGTTGTTAGTTAGTTGCATTATATTGTTAATTTACTATTTAAACTATAGTCTTCAAAATAAGTTGATTATTTCACAATAATGTTTTATAAAGTTTGTTAAACATATCAATCATAAGAGCAAAATTAAAAAACAAAGTACATTAAATGTATTACACAACGTTAATATTTAGATAGCATATCTTGTTGTATAATATACATTAATTTAAACAAATTATTGTATTAAATTAATAATACAAAGAGTTTATTTGGACGTAATATAATATAATATAATACTATAATAATGTAATATGTACAATACTAAATGTATATAATTATAATATTATTATTATTGTCTTATTATTTTCTAGAAATATCTTAATATCAATATTATATTATTTTTATTTATTATTATACAACAAATACTATATATCATAATATAAAATTATATAATAAAAACAATAACCTAAGAAAATTGTATAAATAGATAAATGCCCTTTAATTTCAATGTTAAGAAACAATAATTTATATTTTGAGTACACATCAATTACATTAATTAAATTATATAAACAGTAGTCATCTATTTACATACGTTAATCTATTTTGAATAATTTATTATTATAGACAAAAAACGGTTTAATTTGTTTGCATTGGTAACAACAATGTTCGCACAATGTATAATTTTAGACAAACCGTACATCGTAATTATGTCCATAATTGTGTGTATTATGATACATTCATTGAAACCCAAAATATAAACACATTTTACATAATATTTTTGGCAAAATTTTAAAACTTGAGGACATATTTCAAAATTATTGTTAAATACTTCATTGTTTAACCATTTATTATAAATGTATGTTGTTTATCGTTTATCATGTAAACCAGATTGCAAGCACTGACATTTAAAATATAAATAAACATAAATATTATGACATTTATTGATTACTAAATTAATTAATAATTATAATTTCTATAATAAGTGCAACAATTGCTGCCGTAATGACCACTAAATAGGGGCCAAAAGCTATTTTCATGGCATCAATAGTCATGTAGTCGATTGGATCGATCTGGGTGAATTTGTAATCCTTGTCCACCGCTATTTTATATGCAAATTTAGCGCCCGCTTCTACCCATTTAAACCATAGGCCGCACTCCATCGCTGACTTCAAACTAATCATAATTAATAAGTAACATAATAATTAATTAACATTTTATATAAAATTACTTTTAAAAATTTTTAAAAATATTTATACTTATACTGTTTGGAATCATTTTTTATTTGTAATATTTTACAAGGTTAGTATTATGTCAATATATAGTTAATTAAATTAATTTATTTTAAATATAATTAAAATGACATAAAAATAGTCATACATTGCGTTGAACTGAACGGCGAGTTGTGTTCCGGCGATACTCTTGTGAACGACAAAACCGTACGGTTTGTCGAAATACTGTTCACTCGATATGTGAACCGATTGTTGATAGGAATCCGTTTGAAACATAAACCGCTGGACCTCGATGTCTGACGCTATGATCACATGTGTCCGCTCATAGCCTACAATACCCATTATTTCAACAAAATTATCAGACATTTTACTGTGCAGTTTATCAAGGTAATGTTTATCTCGACTTTCAATTAGGGCTCTATTAATAATTTTGGCCTCGATTGGTGTAGCTTGTTGCTATATAAAAAAAATATATTTGCTTTTATGTTCAATGAAATGAAATGAAAAACAATGAAATTGTTATTTTTATTATACAAATAATAGGTAAATATTATATATGTATGTTATCATTGAATAATTATTTTAATAATTTTGTAATTTATGATCATTTACTTGGATTTGTCTCAATTCAGTGGACGACATGATTAGCCGGGGCTGGAGGTCAGGCCTCGCATACAAATCCTCCAACGAGTTAATCATTTTATACGGATTTTGAATAGTAATCGACAAAATCTCTTCATTGAAAAAATATAACGTAAAAAACTTTGCCACAAATAATACACCAATTATTAATAAATATCTATACGATGTGTGTCTTATCAATACATCTGTATTTAACAATATAATTACATTTTAATTATATAATTTTAATTTTGAACTAATAAGAAAGTCGATCTTGCATAATATTAAATTAATAATAAAATTAATAAACATAAACAAAGTCGCACAGCAATTCGATGGAAACAATACTTACTTTGCATTAAAAATGCATTGACAGCAATAGATGATTGTATATGAATTACATCAGTAATGCTGTAAATTATATTGTGCTTTCTATGGATCATAAATTTTTAAATTATATTTTTATTTGTAATCAATAATTTTAAACTAGTCTTTGAAATTTTACAAAAACTCTATTGGGTATCGAGCATATGTTGACCTGTTTTTTTTATTTGACAGGATCACGGTTTGTAACTTTAAAGATTATTTAAAACTTATTAAACATATAGTGAGAATTTTTACTTTTTGAAGTTATATAATAGTCTAGTGACGTACGTGACGTACACTACAGCAATATGATTGGCTGTTAGACACTACTCAACTCACACACAAGTCTAACAGCCAATCATATTGCTGTAGTGAAGGTCACGTACGTCACTAGGCTATTATATAACTTCAAAAAGTAACTTTAAAAATTCTCACTTTAGTTACTAACATATTATGATACATAACCTCGAGTGCCAACACCAATGAACATATTAAACATGTCACCAGACAGCACGCCCAAAACTAACATTTTAAAATTTTAATAATATATTATGTTATAAATTATCATATAATATTAATTTTAATAAAATAATTAACCATCATCAAAATACTAACATATCTGTCAAAAATACGAAACGTTGCAAAATATGAGTTCGAATCCGTGTTTGGATATAAACCGCTCAATATTTTAATTCCCGGTGAATTGTAGGGAACAATAATATCGGTAAAGTTTAGCAACATGTCATTTAGTGGATGAAACTCTAACACAATGTCCACTTCCTATATAAAACCAGAATGCTTATTAAAAAATTATTTTTCTACATGCAATGTTACATTATTTTAAAAGATATACTTTTGTATATGCGTATTTCAAATATGATCCCAATGTATAATTATAACCAGGTAATTGTAAATACGTATCTGTATCAATCGCGACTGGTATTGCCCTGATTATGATAATATAATTATTTTTAAAATCACCACAAAATTATTTATATTTACCCTAGCTGAGTTCGGCGCACTAATTCTCTGAGCAAAAAATAACTAGTTGTACACAATGAGTTAATGTCTGAGCCTTTTAACTAGGATAAGTAACATCAAATTATAAAGTTAGCACAATGTATACTTTATAACTTATAATAGTTATTATTTAATATTAAACAATTATTAGGTCTAACATAGTAAAATAAACAGCAAGAGATATATAAGACTGGTAATAATAAGTATAAAAATTGCCTGTAAAATCAGATAGTCACTCTCATAAATAAGTTAGATTTTTAATATTTGGTGTTACCAGTCTCACTTGTCTCCAACTGTATATACAGTTACTGTATATATTATAATACCATTTGCATCCATGTTGTGGTAAAATTTCCTATTGGTATAAAATCGAAATCAAACTTATAAGCTCCATTTTGAGTACCAAACTGAAAATCGCACCACATGTTTGCATTATGTAGTTCATCCCCCATATTGAACCTGGTCATATATTATAGATTGTAAAATACATATACATATATTCAAAATTTTATATAAAACACATTAATTGATATTATTTGCTATTCTAAGTGACACTACTGTATATAACGTGCTGAAAAGGTGTCACAGCATAGGCAATGATAATGCAATTGTAAGCTTTTATTAAAGTTTTGCGGTTAACTGTTGTAACTCACCTTAATTAGTTTATAATTAATGTTCTTTCACTTTCACAAGATGCATAAAAATTTGGTTAACAAACATTTATTTAGCTGATACTGTAGTGAATTAAAAAACAATTCATTCAAATAAGTTTATTGTCATCAACAAATGAATCTAATAAAAAAGTAATATCATAATGATCATAATATCCATTTAGCTATTTATAATAATATACAACTATTGATTTAAAATATTAATATATTAGATTAATATGAATAATGCATTACATGAATACTTTTATATTAGTCTTGGGTACAAAGTTTATAATTTATAAATGTACATAATTATTGTAAACATATTTAATAGTTAGTTTATTAGTTAATATTCAATAGTTAACAACCAATCTTAATAATCCATATAATTTCCATAAACAATGTGGTTATTGCAATTGTAATGACTACAAAATATGGGCCAAATGCTATCTTCATAGCATCCATGTCCACGTAATCAATTGGATCGAGCTGGGTGAATTTATAATCCTTGTCCACATAGATTTTATAACCATATTTGGCGCCGGCATCTATCCATTTGTGCCATAAACCGCATTCCATCGCAGACTTGAAACTAATTATTAATTAATAATTATTTAATAAATAAAATTAAATTTTTTTATAATGTTTGTTATAATTTTCATTTCTAATACAAATAATTTATAAACCAAGATTTTTGGTTGTCATATTATTTACAATTAACAATAATATAAAATTTAAACAAACATATATAACAAATAAAAATTAGGTATTTTTAATAATAAAATTAGGATTAAATTCTAAATGTTATACATTTGGTTGAACTGAACGGCGAGTTGTGTTCCGGCGATACTCTTGTGAACGACAAAACCGTACGGTTTGTCGAAATACCGTTCACTCGATATGTGAACCGATTGTCGATAGGAATCCGATTGAAGTATAAATAACTGTGCGTTAAATTCAGACGCTATCATAACATGTGTCCGCTTATCCCTCACAATCTCTATTATTTCATTAGAATGTGTGGGCATTTGGCTATATGTTTGATCAAGGTAATGTTTGTCTCGACTCTCAATTAGCGCCCTATTGATAATCTTGGCCTCTAATGGTGTGGCTTGTTGCTAGAACAAATTAAATATTTTGTTTTAATATTGAATAATTGTGTAATTGTTTGTTTGATAATATTATTAATGAATTATTGTATAAACTGTAATTATTGTTATAATATACATTTAAGATGAGCTTGGTTTAATTTATATGTTAAAACGGACATGTAACAAGTGCTTTTATGTAAAATGTAAAATGTTTTCTAGTTTTTTAGAAAGAGTGCTAATTTTGCTTATGAGGAGGAGTTCCCTCAAGGGAAGTTGCCAAGGGAGGTTGCACTGTATTATTAATGAGATATTGTATAAACTGTAACTATTGTTATAGTATACATTTAAGATGCGCTAGATTTAATTTATATGGTTAAAACGGAGTGTATAATAACCTTCATAGTGTGGCTTGTTGCTTTTTGCGTTAACGTTAATGAATTAAATAAATGTTTACTTGATACTTTTAATAATTAACTCTTGTATGATTAGTAATTATTGATCTTAACAAATATATTAGTGATAACCATGAGCAGTTTAAGGGATGGCGGGGCTGAAATTAATTAGATGTGGTTTTTGAATCATTAAACTTATTAATTAGCTATTATTCAGTATAAACGTTACAATAAGTACAATCGTCAAGTGCCCTAATAATCAGTTGTAAATGTTTACAAATTAGTTTTATATAAAAGTTTATTAATATAATATATAGTTACTATATTATAGTAAGTGCGTTAAAACTCACTCATTATACTAGTGTACTTGATATATAAATGATTTATGAATGGTGTATAAATTATAACCTATTTGAATAATGTTCTGTTTCCCTAGGTGAACGAGTTTGTTGCTTATTAATAATAAGTTATTATGATAACATATTTGTATATTTTACAATTAAATTATACAATACTGTACAATGTTCAGTTATGTAACTAATTTATAATCATTTACTTGAATTTGTTTCAATTCTGTGGACGACATGATTAGCCGGGGCTGGAGGTCAGGCCTCGCATACAAATCCTCCAACGAGTTAATCATTTTATACGGATTTTGAATAGTAATCGACAGAATCTCTTGACTGAAAAAATATAATGTGAAAAACTTTGCCGCAAATAAAACGCCAATTATTAGCAAATATCGATGCGATTTGTGTTTTATCAATACATCTGTTTATAAAAGTAATTTACATTTTAAGTAAATAAATAATTTTGGTTTACAATTATTTGTTTGTTTCTAGCAAATATAAAAAAGTTGATATTTAATATAACAAAATACTTAATAATCAAGTTAATAAACGTGACAAATAAATTACATTTTAAATTATGTGCAATAAAATTTAATTTAAAAAAATATTTACTTTGCATTAAAAATGCGTTGACAGCAATCGACAATTGTAATGATATAACATGTTTTGGTTTATAAACTTTGTTGTGTTTTCTATAAATAATGTGAAAATAAAATGAAACACATTTACAGTAAAATGAATAAATGCGATAGATTTAAATTGAACAAAAAATAATTACATATTCTGATAGATAACCTCTAGTGTCAAAAACACTGAACATAGTAAACATGTGACCAGACAACACGCCCAAAACTATCACAATTAAACAATTAAAAATTTAGTTGTATATAGAATTAGTATAAATTAGTAAATTAATAAACCATTATAAAAATACTAACATATCTGTCAAAAATACGAAACGTTGCGAAATATGAGTTGGAATCCGTGTTTGGATATAAACCGCTTAATATTGTAATTCCCGGCGAATTGTAGGGAACAATGATATCAGTAAATGTGAGCAGCATTTCATTTAGTGGATGAAACTCTAACACAATGTCCACTTCCTATTTATAATCATGGTGTATATATAAATAATCATTTTTAAATTGTTTTAATAAATATACTTTTGTGTAAATGTATTTCAGATATGACTCTGACGTATAGTTGTATCCTGGTAATTGTAAATATTTTGTTTTATCAATCTCAACCGGTATGGCCCTTAATGTAATGATTTTTTAATAAGTCATATAAATAAATCAATATTCACCCTAGTTGAGTTCGGCGAACCAGTTCCTTGAGCACAAAATAATTTATTGAACACAATACCATAAAATCTGAGCCTTTGACCTAGAGTAAATCGAATCAACATATAATGTTATTATTCTGCATATAAATTTATTGTATTAATTATCATCTAATAAAAATTATTGTAGTATTAATAACAAATATAATACCATTTGCAACCAGGTAGTTGTAAAATTTCCTTTTTGTGTAAAATTAAAATCAAATTGATATGCATCGGTTTGATAACCGAATTTAAAATCGCACGCCATGTTTGCGGTGTTTAGCTCATCCATAATGAATCAGCTTGGTATATATTTAGAATCTATTATAAAAGAAATATATCTACAGTATTCCTTAAAAAATAAACTATCTTATTCAATTTGAAACTAAAATATTTTCAAAAATAAAGTCTCAATTCTATAATTATTATAATTAATTCTATTAAATGAAGAACAATAATACCAATAAATAATACCAAAAATATTTTATCACATTTTTAATGCTCTATGCGCTTAATTTGCAATTTAAATTATAACTTTCATAATTAGTTTATTTTATAATAAAAAGTATTTCATAAAGGAAACAAAAAATTAATTTAAATAACAAATAAAAAATATTTATTATATAAGCATATTGATTAAAATAACTACTAATATAAAAGCATATTTGTGTTACACATATATTGCATAATAATTCATTTAAAATAATTATTAAATTTTTTACATTTGAATATAAAAACAAAGCGTTTATATGAACGCATAAAATCTTTAATTGCTTTTATTATTTGCAAATATATCACAATTTTATATTATAAATTGAAATCAACAACCTGACAATAATTGAAATGCACTTACATGGCTTTTAATTTATGCGCTGTTTTAAAAATATCAATAATTTATTCATTGTAAATTTCACTTACATTATTTGATTTAAATATGCTTTATAACGAATAGATGAATAAGAGAATATATTGTAGATATTTTTTAATTGTAGAGGTAATATTGTTATAGTTGTATGATAGATTGATTTATTTTCATAAATTCATGTATACCTGGTTTAGCAATAACGGGCTAATCAACACCAATTAAAATAATTTACACAATGTACAGAGATAGGAATTACTAAATAGCAAATGTAATGTGATAAATAATATATAAATATTTATAAAAGTTACATTAATAAATAGTTATATTATAAAGGAATTTATTTTTGTATAAGTATATTGAAATCAATAATGTAATGCGGGAGAGGCGGAAATAAAATATGGGGGTGGGGGCAGTTCAGTTCGGTTATTAAATAGTTTATAAATTTTAGTACTCATTAAATATTGTCCAAAATGTTGCCTAAATTCTCGACTAAACCAGAAATATGTAATTGGATAAAATATATGGATAGTAAAAAAAGCAAAAATTATAATCAGAAAAGGTCGATTACACGCTGAAGTGGTCAATTGTTGTAATTGGACATTCTTGGTAAGCATGAGTATACCATGGAGATTTAAAAACATATTGTCCACTATTACCATCACTAACATCATTATTAATCGCAAAATTGCTCGCATTTCCAAATTTGTTTGACTTTTAAAATAGTTTCTCGTGAATAATATAATGACAATTAATATGGAAAGCACTGGTATTGCAAAATCGATGAGTACCGTATATATTGCCGCCACTATTTGGTATGTTATCGATTGTGTGTTAAATGGATAGGAATATCCATTCATTTTAATGCAATTTAACGCCGAGTTATTGTAATCAATGACAACAATAATTTGTATCGACCAAAAGGGTAACGATAATATTGAACTGATTATCCAAATGCCTATCAATAATTTTTTTGTGGACACTTTGTTCAGCGGATTATTATTGTTGAACACATTTACGATATTATAGTATTGATCGCACGATAGGATTGGTATAGAAATTGATATAATATATATAGAAATTGCGCCAAAATAGCTGAGCAACGATTGGACAATTAGTTGACCCATAGATAAAGTATTGAGAGTCGGTATTAATATAAAAAATGGATAAATACATAAAATAGTTGCAATTATTCCGGAATAAGCAATGTTTGTCATTAAATATTTTGCTCTTTTGCTGCCATTAATTGTGTTTTGTTTAATTGAAAAATAAATCACTTTAACGATTATTATATTTGATATAATTGACATGGTATGAATGATCATTAATACATATATTGTAATTATATCAAGTGTAGTCATTTGCAAATATTCTATTGTAAATGATTTATCAGCCATTTTTGAATATTTCATAAGAATATAAAAGTAATGTTGAAACTTGTGGGAAGAATTTTGCTGAATAAAGCCAATGATTATATCAAGTCACCTAACATTTGATACTAAAATATTAGTAACATCTAATATTTTAGTATTAAAGTATTATTGATAACAGACATAAGCTTGGTTCTTTAAATATTTTGAAAATTTACAATTTGCAATAATTAGGGGGTAAATCATTTATGAGTTTTATTCATCTTTGAAAATAAATGAATGTAAAAACTTCAAACTTTATATTTGAATCATGTATATTTTATATACAGTATGTTCCCCATATGTCTAGACTTCACAAATTTTGTAATATTATTATTTTAAAAATTTCTAAATGCAAAGTCATAACGTATTGTTATCATAATTATATTTAATATATTTTTTTTAATTATGAAAATGAATTTCCGACAACATTTACTTTTTTATAATATCGTTGAATAAAAATCAATTTTATTGCTAGTATTACTAAAATAGTAAAACCAATATTATGCATATTGTGTGCATTTGCAGATTGTTAATTAAACCAAAAATATAATTGTATAAAATAATTATTGATTCTTACAATTCACATATTGATAAAAATTCAATTTGTAAATAACAGTAATTTTAATTATTATTTATGATACAATCAGCTTTCCACAAAACAATTTAAAGTAATGTTATATAATATTAGTGCATTACATGTATATTTAGTGTAATCTTTATAAAGATATCTTTATATTAAATCTTTATATTAAAAATGTAAAGATATTGGTGAATCTTTATATGGGAGGGGTAGGGGTTGTTCAGATTGTACTCGAAATTGTCTATAAATTTTAGTACTCATTAAATATTGTCGAAATTGTTGTCTAAATTGTTGACTAAACCAGAAATATATAATTGGATAAAATAAATGCGAAATATAAAAACCGCCAATAACCATAATGACATTGTTACTACATGGATTGTGAATTTGTTCTAATATATTACCTTGTATCAAAGTAATTATAGCAACGTAATATAAAAACGAGTTGTTTATAATAAATATCAAAAATACCATAGTTAATTGTGAAAGTATTCTAATTTCTTTAATTGATTCACGTTTTGAATAATTTTTTCTGAAATCAATAATAATTTTTGCGGTAAATATTAGCATTAGAAGTAGTGGAGTAACACCTTGAGTAATTAAGTTAAAAATAGTGACCACTATTAAATACATTGTGGGCACTTTAGGGTATATACATTTATGTATATCCGTCCATTTGAATACAATTGAGAGTTGAGTTGTTGTAATCCAATATAAATAAGTCATTTATAGATATATTAAGCGGTGATAGTATTGAACTTATTATCCAAATGCCTGTCAATAGCTTTTTTGTGGACACTTTGTTCAGCGGATTATTATTGTTGAACACATTTACGAGACTATAGTATTGATCGCACGATAAGATTGCTATTGATATCGATGTGGTATATATTGACAATCCGTTAAAATAGCTAACAAATGCTTGTATAATAAATTGTGTCAAGATATTTGCCCTGGTTTTAAGAGCTGGCATTAATATTGAAAGCAGAACGTAACTAGCTGTCATTAATAATCCAGAATAAGCAATATTTGTCATTAAAAGTTTTGCCCTTTTGCTGCCTTTAATAGTGTTTTGTTTAACCCTAGAAGCTTAAACTGGGAGATTAGTTTCCCATTTGCACTTTGAATTTCAATTAAAAATCAACGAAGAGTGCTAGGTAGAAAAAATCCAGTAATGCCTCAGAAATAGTTAGATGCAATGCAACTTTTTTCCTACAGTATAAATAGTGTTAATCTTATTGTGCGTCTATTGTGCAAACTGGGAGAATAATCTCCCAGCATAAAACGCAATAAAATTAAATGTTAGAGTTTTATCATATAATACAAAAGTTGTTTAACTTGTTGATAAAATAAATTATAAAATAATTTAAAACCTTTAGAAAACTTAGAAAATTATTATTACTCTTAAAATCTATTTAAGTATTTCTGACATCATTTGCTGTACATCTATATAACAGTCAAACATTAAACCTAAGACTTTCATTGCAAATAGTATTAAGAAATGATATAATTTAACATTAATTATTTATGCAATTCATTATCGTATTAAACAATATGCAATTAATTTGACGAATGTTTGCAGGTGTTCATTATGTTTATAAAAATATTACATGTTTAAAATATAATATTCTTGTTTTAATATAACAATGTAAATATCATTTATAAATCACAAACAATTGGGAAATCTATAATAAACCTTTACATTATTAAAACTTTAATTAAAATTTTGTTTATCAATAATATATAAACTATATTGTGATTCATGTATTACAACTTTTATAACGTAAATAAATTTAAAATTACTTTAAGCAAAGGTAGCTCAGTTAATTTCTTATATTAATATGTGAATAAGTTAGTTAGAATAGTTATAAGTTATAACTTATAACTTTTAATTGGAATTACAGTAATAAAACAACGTAAGCTGCTTAGTAGTCGTTAGCATAATTAGTTAAAACATATAATTAAAATAATTGATTTGATATCAATAATTTAAAGCGGGAGGAGAGGCAATAAATTGAACTGGTAGGATCTGTTTTGTCTGCAATATAACTTTATATAGTTTATAAATTTTAGTACTCATTAAATATTGTCGGAAAAGATATCTAAATTGTCGACTAAACCAAAAATAAATAATCGGATAAAACAGGTTTGTTATATGATAAACATATATCATATTAAGAGCATCTCTACTACATGTATGATCATGTATTCTATCATCCTTGGTAAAAACTAGCAGGTAAATATAAAAGAAATTTATAAGCATGTTGTTTGCTGTAAATGTGAATAACATAATAATTAGC
The DNA here is from genome assembly GCA_905368565.1 of Medioppia subpectinata. NCBI lineage: Eukaryota > Metazoa > Arthropoda > Arachnida > Sarcoptiformes > Oppiidae > Medioppia > Medioppia subpectinata. The sequence goes on from CAJPIZ010000192.1 coordinate 23,746, forward strand.
CGTAGAATTGGACCCATTTGTAGATTTGATTGACGGTTGCAATAATTATTAGCAAACAAAGTGATCATAATTAATATCGAGAGCGTTGGCATAACAAACTCGATGGTTAACAGTATAGTAATACACACTTTTTGATATTCAATCGATGGTTTGTTGAATGGATAGGAATAGCCGTTAAATTCAATGCAATTAAATGTCAAGTTATTGTAATCCGTAAGAAAAATGTGATTATTATTTAAAGAGGGCAGCGATAGTAATAAACACGTGATCCAAATGCCGGACAATAGCTTTTTTGTGGACACTTTGTTCAGCGGATTATTATTGTTGAACACATTTACGAGACTATAGTATTGATCGCACGATAGGATTGTTAATGAAATTGAAACAACAAATAATGTAGCTATGTCAAAATAGTTGGCCAATGTCTGAACAATGAGTTTATCATAAAATAGTGTACTGTTTTTGAGAAGAGGTATTAATATCATAATTGGATACAAATGAAGATTGGTTACAATTAGTCCACAATAAGCAATGTTTATCATAACAAGTTTAGCCCTCTTATTGACATTAATTGTGTTTTGTTTAATTGAGAAATAAATGACTTTAATAATTATTATATTTGATATAATGGACAGCATATGAATGGTTAACAATAAATATATTAGAATTATATCAAATGTAGTCATTTGCACATACTCTAATGTAAATGTTTTATCAGTCATTTTTAAATAATATTTCAAAATATATTAATCATTTCATTTTACTTTGTAATTTTTACTATCTATTAAAACACAATATTTAATATTCAAAATTTACAGTATATTGTAATATCATGTAATAACAAAATTTACAGTACAAAATACATGTACTGAATTATATTTGAAATGCAAATCACGCTTTATAAACCTTTATATTAACAATAATTGTCAATAAATTATTGCATTATAAAATAAATTTTTTTCAACAAATTTAATAGAATTATTTAATAATTTAATCCATGGTCGTATTATTAATAATTTCAATGATTATTTTATAATATTTTAACAATTAAAATATACAATTTACATGTATCAATGAACTCTTTCAGTTATGTGCGGGTTTGTATGAGTGTGTAGAGTGTTACCACGATATAGAAATTATAGTGTTAGATCGTGCCAATGGACACAGACATCCGAGTTGTGGTCAATTTTGTGATTATTTATTATGTGATCACATAATCTATGTGTTTGTCAATAATATTTACATTGTTATAATCTTATGGATTGAATGCCACTTCTATTACTAGCATTACTAAAACGTCTATAAAAAGTTGAACTTTTGACATATTGTCGAAAAAGTTGTCTAAACTGTTGACTAAACCAAAAATACATAATCGGATAAAACAGCGTTGATATCAAAAACGCGTAATAAATGACATAATCATTAGACGCATACAAACAAACGGTCGGATTATCGCCGGAATAAATATAATTTGAGTTAATCTGAGATATAGTTATGAAATGAAACAAAGAGTTTGTGGACAAGAATAGCGAGAAAACCATAATTAGTCGACAAATTACGCGCGACTCTAGATTTGATGTACTGTTTAAATAATTTCTAATGAATACCACAATAATACCAAATGTAAACACCATGATCGATAGCACGGGCACAATAAATTGAATAATTAATCTTATTATAGTATAATATTCACAACAGTATAAACACCATTAGTATTTAAATCGTGAAAATACTGATCAGGATGAAAGCAAACGATAGAGCGTTTGCTATAATCAATATAATAGACTTCGTTGATAACGATGAAAGGTATCGATAATAGTATACAAGCAATCCATGCGCCGATTAATAGCCATTTTGTGGACACTTTGTTCAGCGGATTATTATTGTTGAACACATTTACGAGACTATAGTATTGATCGCACGATAGGATTGTTATCGATATTGATATGACATAAACCGATAGTGCGTTGAAATAGTTGGCCACCGATTGTACGGCGCAAATGGCCAGAGTGTTTGTGCGGTTAATCGCCGGTATTATGAAAAACATGGGATAAGTGCTGCCAACTGTCATAAGTAGTCCGGAATAAGCAATGTTTGTCATTAAAATCTTGGCTCTTTTGTTGCAGTTAATAGTGTTTTGTTTGATTAGAAATGTAGTACTTTTATGATTATTATATCCGAAATAATGAACAAAGTCTGTAGTATTGCTAAAATATAAACTATAATTTGTTGAAAATCGTTCAAATCAATATGCTTATTCACGTATTTATTTGCCATTGCTTAATATTAAAAGTGTTTATTATTATCAAAGTAAAGTTTTAATTATTTATTTATATTGTATTAAGCAATTTATTTGAATTGCAAATTAGCTCACGTGGATTGACGGTGGAGTTTGTGTGCACTGGTTTTAGTAATTACAAATGCAATTTAACACAATTTCAATGATAAAAATGACACTTCAACTAAAAAGAAAAATTTAAAATTATTTTGTTTATAACTTAAATCTTATAAACAATTAAAATCAAAATAAATTAAATTAAATCAATTTAGGATAGAGTAAAATATTTCGGAAAATAAAACAAACAATGAACAAGCTCGTCATTAACACTCACTTCAATCTTAGTTCAAAATAACTGCCAAATTACTGTTTAAAACCTAGTCTTATATAAGCATAATATACATGTATGTATATTAGAAATGATGTGTTTTCCCTCCAAAATTGTTTAATAAAACTCATATTAAAAATATTCTCTTAAGTATTGTTTAATAGTTGTGTAAATGAAATTTCGTTATTGTTTAAGGTTACAAAAGGATTATATTTTAGCTATTTCATCTTATTTTGTCACTTATTTTCAAAAGCAATATGATAAATTTAATTTATTTATGCAATATTTATTCAGACTGAAATATATTTCATGTAGAAAAACACTCAAATACCGTTAGAAAATCAAAATAACTTAATATACATTTATTTATAAAGGCGTTATTGTAGGCAGAATAGTGTTTAACATCAAAATACGTTATTTTTTATTTACAACTCATATTAATTATAAGCATGTCATAAAATTTAATTGTTTATTTAGTATATTATTTACAAGTTATATAATATTACTTTCATGACATGATCAAACACAATTTATTAGATAATTTTTAATCATATTATATTCTTATCAATTAACAATTATTTCCATCACTAGTATTACTACTATTACTAAACCGTCGATACATTTTAGTACTCATCATATATTGTCGGAAAAGTTGTCTAAATTGTTGACTAAACCAGAAATAAATAATCGGATAAAACAGCGTTGATATGAGAAAAGTGTAATAAAACATATATAGAGCTGTCGTATATGAACAGGGATTTTGTCCCGAATGGCTATAATTGAAGTGCAATTTCGTAATGGAGTTGACGTGAAATAACGAGTTTGTGACCAGAAATAGCGTGAATACCATAATTAGCCGACAAATTACCCTCATTTCCAGATTTGATTCCCGCTTTAAATAGTCTCTTATGAATACAATGATTATAATTAACGTAAACATCAGTATTGAGAGCACAGGTATAAAGTACTGAAAGATTAGCCTCAATAGAGTGGACACGGCTTTAAACGTGCGATTAGTACTCAAGACTTTTAAATACCTGTCGGTATGGATGCAACTTATGGAGGCTTTACTGTAATCAATTAAATAGACATCATTTGTCACAATGAAAGGCAGGGATAGTATTAAACACATGATCCAAATGCCAGACAAAAGTTTTTTTGTGGACACTTTATTTAGAGGATTATTATTGTTGAACACATTTACGAGACTATAGTATTGATCGCACGATAGGATTGTTATCGACATCGATATGACATATAATGAAAGTGCGTTGAAATAGTTGGCCAACGATTGTATGATCGATAGGACCAGAGGTCTGGGGCTGTGATTGAGTGCCGGCACTAATATAAACAACGGATAACAACTGCCAATTGTCATGAGTAGTCCGGAGTACGCAATGTTTGTCATTAATATTTTGGCCCTTTTGTTGCCATTAATAGTATTTAATTTAATCGCAAAATGAATTACTTTTATAGCAATTATATCGGATATAACAGAAACTGTTTGAATGATAAACAATATATAAATAATAATTTCTTCAATTGTTGTCATATGAAGGTATTTCTGGAAATCCTTTTCAGACATTTTTGCATTTATATTTTACAAAATATTTATTAATTATTAAATTTGTAAAATTTTAAACATAACAAAAATCTACGGAAAAAGCATTTCCTTAAATAATTAATAATTTTGTGAATTTATTTACTAAGAATAAAGTTTTATGGTTTGTAAACAACAATGCATTTCAGTCAAAACAAAAGCCGTTAATCTTTACTATTGATAACACTTTATGATTAAATCTATTTATAAACAATTGTTTTATTTTCTGTCTGTGATTAATAGTGATTATTAATAATAAATTGAAATACTGTATATATTATAATATTGCTGTGTTAGGCCGTTCTGTAAATAATAAGTAATAATTTTATTTAATTATTAAAGTCGATAACTGATTAACTTGTTGTGTTTTAGTACTTTTTATTTGGTGTCTTTTGAAATAAATAAATACATGTAATACATGCTATGAACACAAAGAGTAGTATAATATAAGTTATGTTTAGTAATTATAAAATAACAAAAATTTTGATAAATTACATAGTGTTACGTAAATTATTATTTTAATTTACATTTATAAAGTTTACATTATATCAAATAAGAAAGCAGATTTATAATGTAATTTTTTATTATATTTATATTTAAATGTTAACTAATTAATAATTAAAGTTTAATAAGTTAAAATGTAAATCTACTTTTAATGAGTAATATAAAACTATACAAATAATCCTTAAATTTTTGTCGAAATTGTTTACTTAACCAGAAATAGACGACAGAATAAAACAAATAATTTAGGAAAAACAATTGATATAAAATTAATATGGTTAAATTATAAGCGCATGGTGTTTTTATATCAGCAAAATAATAAATTTGCAACAAATGTGAATAATACAAAATATTTGTGGCTACAAATTGGCATACAATCAAAATGATCCTGAGCAATATTGTAACCTTATTGCAATTTGTTGAATTATTGCAATACTTGATTATTGTCATTAAAGTGAAACATATAATTATAATTTCGGGTACAATAAACTGTGTAATTAAATTATACATAATATAATATTTATACAAATTTATAATGACAGGGTCATTAATATAACGAATACACGTGAATAAAAATGTTTTATAATCATAAAACAACATATCCAGAATTAGTAGTGATGGTAAGTTTAGTATTAAACTTGTAGCCCATATGATGCACAGCCAGGTCTTTGTCAATATGTTATCCAATGGATTGTTGAACACATTAATTAATGCAAAATACATATCAATGGGCAGCACTGTTATCGTAATATTTGTTGCATAATATACACATCCGACTAAATATCGTTCAATTGCTCTAATAATGTACACATAAAGACTGTAGATCTAGGAAACTAATTAAACATGGGTCCAAATAAGCCAAAATACAATAATGTAAAGACAATAGTACTAATAGTTATACTAATCATCAATTGTTTTGGCCGTTTGTTTGTTACTTTTGATGACTTTTTATTGTGATAATTAATAATTAACACAATTAATATGTTGGTCACAATTTGAAGCGATTGTACTATAATGCACAAATAAAATAACCAACGTTCGTAACCTGTTATTTGAAACATGGATGTTTGCATTTTGGTCATTGTTATTACAATTATTATATTAATTAACAATATGAACTTGTTGCTATTATTTTATAAGACAATATTGGGTATGAAAAATATTTATTTATTATAATATAATACAATAATATTATTATTGTTATGTTATTTTTTGAAATCAATTAATTCCGGGAAAATATTATTTACATAAATAGAGTTTGTTATGAAAGTGTTTACAATTCTTATGAATAACATGTCTATCGAAATGTAAACAACATTTCAATCAAAGCAAACCCTGTTTTTATACATTAACTAAATCTTTGGATTATTAAGATAACAAAAACATTTAATCAATTAAACTAGGCCTGTCCAAAGTGTTTTTAGTATATCACAGATACAGATTCACAGTATGCCATAAAAAGGTGGCGCAACGGTCAGTAAAAAGTTTAGGTTTGTCAGTATTAAACGAGAAACACCGCTTGAAGGTCAATCTAATAGTTACTCACTTTTAATGAGATTTCTGATATTGTTTGCGATAATCAACAATTTTATGAACATTTGACCCGTTGTGTATAATATGTTCATTCATTCAAATGATTAATAATTTTTAATCCAAACTTTAAAACATAATTTTAATGTTGTTTATGACAATTGGCTTTTCTACTCCAAGTCTCTAATAGAGACTTGATTGAACAGCAATAAATTAAACCATTATTGTAAGTTTACATAATTATTTATTTTATTGATACGTGTTATTAGCCTCCAATAATTTTATAATTTTTATGTTGTTATTTTGCAAAATTTATATTTCAAATTAAATTGTGTAAAATTAAACAAATAATTCTTAAATTGTTGTCGAAATCGTTTACTTAACCAGAAATAGACGATTGAATAAAACAAATTACTTATTAAAAACATGTGATATAAAGCAAATATATGAGAATCGGCTAAACATGGTTTATATAGATCGGCGTAATAATACATTTGCAATATGAATGAGTAAAACAATATATTGTTGATCAGGAATAACCACACGACTAAAATGATCCGGAGAAATATTTTTAATTTCTTGCCACCTGGTGAATTTTGCCAATATTTTATTATTGTCATTAAAGTGAAAAATATAATTATCATAACAGGTAGTATAAAATGAAGTACCATATTATAAATAATCATATATTTATATACGTATAGGATTATTGAATCTGGGTTAGTTATATAACGAATGCAAACAAATGCCATATTATCAAAATCATAATAATATATATCCAAATTAATTAGCACGTCCATATTTATTATAAAACTACCCCACCAAGTAATATTCAACCAGGTCTTTGACGATATGTTATCCAATGGATTA
>CAJPIZ010000193.1:0-30828 GCA_905368565.1 Medioppia subpectinata
GTCCCATATTTTGTATACCACGTGACCAAAATAAATTTATGAAATATACAAAAAATTTCCCAGATAATTCTCTATTATATCAATTTTACAGAATCTAATTATCTCTTGTACTTTAGGAGTAATGGCCAAAACGCGAGCTGCAAGATTACTTGACTGCCCCTTTATAAATGCATCGGTTTAAATTGTCATTAAAAAAATAATCAGAAATTTCAAAGGTAAAATCATATGTTTAAATTATAGAGGGAATGTGTAGCTATTATTATTACATAAACACTTATGACTTTTATCGAACGAGAAAAAAGTTTTCCTATATCAATAAATATTTTGAACAATTTTTTTCTCAGTTTTTTTGAAAATAAATACTCTTAATGTTAATCAATCCTAATAAAATTTATATAAGTTGTGGACACGGACGAGTGTTCTAATAATCTGAAGACAGAATCAAATTCTCTTGATCCGTTCGAAAGTTATGGACAAAATGGACATTTATTTCTGAACGCCTTGTTATGTAAGTCTATGAGTAATGATGTCTATTGGTAATGCAAAGTCTTAGGCCATAATACTTATTCTATGGAGATATATTAAACAAATCTGTTAAATTAATCAAACAAATTGTTGTCAAAAATATTTAAAATTTTCAAAATAACAATAGTGAAAATATTCCAAATTTAACATTGAAAAATTTTAAAATCTTTAATGAATCACTAGAATTGTAGTTAACGTATAGCATCGCTGTGTGATCCTTGTTTAGACTTATAGTCTGTTATGAATCGCCGCAAAATGCAAAATAAAAATAAATTATATTCAATTTAATACATTATAAATCATACAAATAAATGAATAAGTAAACAAAAAATTATTCCAAAAAGTTAAATTTTATTTAATTCAATAAAAAAATTACATAATTTGATTTAATAGCAAATTAAACATATGCTAATATAATAAAGAATTAACAAATATGCAATAATTAGCCAAAATGGAAATGGGAATCACAATGCCAATTTTCAACGCCCTTGACACATCGCCAGTCACCGCCTTTCAACGGCCCTCTATCGCGATTACAATCATCGTCATTTCGACACTCATCACGTTTCTGGGGAACGTCGTAGACGTGTTCTTGTTCATTCGCCTTTCCATCATTCCAGTTGCCGTTATCCCATTCCCCGCGTCGAATCCGGTGATATTGTGCCGCCTGAGAAGCGCTCGATGGATATGCGTTCACTCCCTCGTGACCACCCGTCGCCAGAGTGATGGCCACAGTTATAGCCATCAGCCACAGTTTAGGCGACATTGTGTGTTCAAGGCGTTTAGTGGTTGGGTTTTGAATGCCAATTAGTGTCCACCACAGCGATTGTAGCGTATGGTCTAGTTAGCAAGTGGTTGGCGCTTATATACACTTGTTTTAACTTTGAGTTATAGTTTGATTTAATTAAATTTAGTCAAATTAATAATTAACTGAAGAGCTAATGCGTGAATGCATTTGTTTTTAGTGAAAATTTTCCACCATATGGACGGTGTAGTGGTTCCTAGTTTTTGAAATGTATACTAAAGTTTCAACACAACCAGTTGTAACTCTAACTCAATCCGACCCAATCAGACCCCACCCGACCAGTAACCAGTAATCAATGTTTAAAGTGTGAACACATTTCAATCAGTTAACAATCCTTTAATTTGTATATCAAGCATTTCAATCTAGCTTTAAATCCAATTATAAGTTTATAAATTGTTGATTATGTCGAGGGTTGTCACCAGTAGGTAACAAGATATACATGTATATTTTGTTACATACTGGTGACAACCCCCCCCCCTTAATAACGCACTTAAATAATTATAAATATATTTTATTAATTAAGTGTCAAATAGTTTAAATTACAAATTGTGTAATAACTGTAAAAGCTATCAAATTTAATTTCATAATTAAATATAAAGTATTGGGCAATTTTTAGAAAATAGAAAAATTAATTTATAAAATTATTAAGAAAGACACACAAATTAATTTAAGCATTAAAGCAATATAATAACATTTTATGTTTATAATATCTAATATATTAAATACAAGTTAATTATGGATTTAAAGTTTTATTTAATTATAATTAGATTTAATTAACAAAATTAATTGTATTACAAATACGTAAATGAGTTTATGGTCACGTATTTCTTAACATCCTGTTATTATCCATATGGGCTTATTAAATAAAATAAAATTAATATCGTGTTCGTCAATAAATTTAATATTAATTATTGGCAATAATTTATTGCCCAACTTTATACATGCCGTATATTACATTATAAAATAATTTGAAACTTATAAATTAAAATAATAGCTAATGTACATAATTTTAATAAAAGGTTTAGAAATATAATTATTCTCGGTTTAATATTCATTTTTATTAATTATAAATATATGAATTAACATTTAAAGAATTAGATATAACAAAATTAATGTTTTTAAAAAATAATTTATTTTAATTTAAACTGATATTAATCTAAAATTAAAAGTTGTTTTTTGCCACAAAATATGGAAGAGAGAGAGAGATTTAATTAAAATTTAATTACTAACATATTATGTAATCATTTATAATTTTTAAAATACAATATCATACCACTACCTAAAATACAAACAACAAAAGTAAGTGTAAATATTTTTTGTAAATTATTACATAATTTAAGTAGATTAAGATTACTATGATTGTTGATCAGTTTCTAAATCCGTACCAGATAAAGTAAGTTGTGATAATATAATAATTAATATTACTAGAAATATGTTTAAAAAACATCAGACATTTTGTATATCAAAGTAATTATTAATAATTAAGAAAATATAAATTTTAATACTTTGTAGAAGTGCTCATCAATACAGGACAAGCGTCGGCCAAAGTATGTTATATGTTGGATTGACAACTCGTCCAGAAATAGGTAAAATAAATCAAATAATTGCTGCAAAATAGATATCAATATTTTAAAAAACCTAAAACTAATTTTAATAATTCAATTTTGTTTCAATAGAAATGAATGCAATATTAGGCGCAATACTATTGTCTTTCTTTCCCATCCAATGGTAATCACATCTCAATCACTGCATTGTTCGTTGGGATCAAATGCCTTGAGTTTGGATTGTTTGGTCGGCGGACCGCCATTCTTGCCCTTTGGCGGATCAGCACCGGCACCGCTGGTACTCTCCATTGCCTTTCCCTTGCGTTTACTGTCCTTTGACTCCTTGGCCGTCACTTCGGACGCCCCTTCGTAGCCATAATACAGGGCATTGTATTCACCGATCGGTGTGGCTCCGGGAGTCTTCAAGTAAGCGCATCCGTCGACACCCATATAAGCGTTCACGCCGTCAAACTGTTCAGCAGTGAGCCATTCGCCGTAGGGTTGCCGGTCGTACTCGTAGACACCCAACGGGAACGGGTCCTGTTTGGCCTCAAACCACTGCCGGTAGTCCTGGCCATCAGGGAATCGCCTGACGTGGTAAAGCTTGTCGCCCGGAATCACCGCATAGGAGTGATAGGTGCGGCCCCAGTGGGTGGACATGTAGCCCGCGTCGGCCCTGCGATAGCACGGGCTGTCCGGCGCGTCTCTGTATTGTATCAATGGCCAGTCGGGTTTAACGAACGGGTCGTACCGGCGCTTCTTCTCACTGCCCGGCCATTTCAAACACTTGTACCCGTTGTAGATCACCGGCAACGGCGCCCGATCTCTGTCGGACTTATTGGCCTCGAAGCTGGCGTTCATGAGACAAATGTTGGTGCGAACGGTGCGGTCGGCGCCGATGCCCAGTATCCGGTCCTGCATCGGCTTCTCGGGCACCAAAAACTGTTTCTCCGGATGGCTGTGACTGTCCTCTTGCATCTCCACAGTGGGCTCGTGTAAGCGCTCGTATCGATGCCGAGCGCACACCTCTTCCCAGCCCTGAGTCCGGTGCCAGTCCTCGATGGCCTCGAAGCGGCCGCCGTCCGGAATGGTCAGAACGGACAGACGGGGCGCCGACGCGCTCTCCTGTTCAATATTCAAGATCCACGCGATTGAGCCGAACTCGGACTCATTGGCGCCCAGGAATAGCACCGGGTTGTCGAACTCGGCCAACCGGTCCACTGCGCCCCACGTCGTGGGCGCAGTTGCCAGCGGTTCGGTGGCCCGGAGTCGGTCGGCATCGGTGGGCGAGACCAGGCATTTGTATTTGTTTTGATTGCCAGCTGCGTAATCCTGGAGCGTAAACGACGCCTTACCGGTGCCGTACTCGGGCGCCATCAGCGTCAGCTCCCCCTCGAACACCACCAGCCCGCCCGCTTGCACTAGGGTGCGATTGTGGTGACCACGCGTGGTACTAATCTTCTCCAGGTATGGATCCATGACGATCAATTTGGCGCCGGCGCACACGTACAGCGCGAACCGGACCGCAGTTCCCAAGCGCTCGATCTGGCGCTCCTGATTCTCGTCGGTCAGCTCGTAAACGCCGCCCCACCGGTGCCTATTGGCGTACACTCCCGGCGTGCGTACGTAATACCGGTCACCGGTGGTCGCGTACTCGGCGGCCGGATATTGACGGTAGAGTAGACCTGTGCACAGCCAATACTGGCCGACGTATTCGTACCATTGCTTTGTACGGCTGCCCTTTTTGACCACTTCTACTTTATATATCTCGCGGCGGCCCTCAAATCTGGTGATCGATTTGCTCTCGAATAGCCCGGATGCTGGGGCGTCGCACCCAACCCCCTCTCCCTTCTCGAACCGTACCGTCGGATACAATTGACAGATAGACGCCGATTGGGTCAAAGCGAGCCGATCCGCATCGTTCAACTTCTGGCATACCATAGACAACTCGCCGGTGCACATACAGTACAGATGGACGCCGTACTGGAGCCGCGCCTCGTACCGCCAGTAGTCGGTGAGTTCGCCCGCGTGCGACAGCATCGGTACGAGTTGGCCGCCCGACCAGTACGGCCCGGCGAAGAACAGTCCGCTAACGCGGCACCGGAACCACTTCTGGGCCTTATGCCGGCCGTCGAGCGCCTGGTATGTCATCTCCTCCGGCACCTGTACCATAACGAGGCCGTCCTCTATGAGGAAACTGACCTGGAAGTTGTTTTTGTCCCCCGAATAGCGCTGCACCGCTACCATCCGGAGCCGCCACAGACCCTCCCACGAGACGGTCTTCACGTCAGCTTCGCTCGTCGACTCCCCCTTTCGTTTCCTACTCCCGGACTCCGACATAACTGATCACTTGGTCTCCGTTTTTACCGATGGTTTCTCCGACTGTTTGTCCGCTGAAGCTGTAGTTCCCGTCACTGTCTCTCTGTGTCTCTGCGATTGGGATCCGATGTCTTGTGTTTTGCTTTTATTTCAATTGTTTTCACTTTTTAGTTGTGTTTTAAATTTTAGGATTTATTTTTATATTTTTTTAAATATTAATATCACATATAAATCACAAATTTTTGTATAAACTTTAAACAAGTCTACTATGGTATGTAGTCTATGAATTATTTTAATTATTTCATAATTTTTAAAACTGTGCATTAATTAAAAGATGTAAAAATAAATGGTAAATTTGAAAATTCAACCCAGTTCATTTGTTGTCTAAGTGACAGTATATAAAGGGACTGTCATTACGTGATAAGCATTTATAAATGGTTACACTCTATCCGTTTGGTTGACTACAGCAGTGGTAGTGAGGAAAGAAATAATTTGTTTTAATTATTTATAATTTATTTTTAAATACTATTCTTATTTAAACTTTATGTAAAATGTTAATACAAACCACAATAAAAATGTAAAACATTTAAATGTAAAATTGTGTAACAAAACAATTTTTGTTTTGCGTTAAAATACAATTGAATTGAATTTAATAGTAATTTTCATTTGAATAATAAATGTTTACAATTTCCCGAATGCAAAGCACTAATTGATTAAAAATTAAAATATATTTCAATTATAAAGTCTATTCCAATTGAGATTCAAATAAAGATAGAAATTAATGTTTTACTAATGCAATCAAACTATTTAATAATTTTACATATTTTGTCTAAACTTTGAATAGAAATAAATGCGATATTGTATTGAAATACGAGTGCACCTTCTCTTCGCCCCCTTCACAGGTACTAAATCCTAACCAACTGGCTTTTGCTGACTCGGGTCAACGGGTGGGACATCCCATCGGCCCCTTTTGGGCGGTTGACTGTCCGATCCCTTGGTCGGGTCGCTGGTGTTGTCGGACGACCCGTCCTTTGACTTGACGGTTGACTTGGGTTTCTTCGTCGGCTCGTTTGGCTGGTAATACACGGCCTGGTATTTGCCGAACAGTTGGTCGCCTGTCTTCTTGTAATGGCAGGCATCGATACCGACGTACCCTTTCTGGCCGTTGAAGTATTCATTGGTCAGCCATTGGTCATAGCGTGATCTTCCCAATACTTGCGGGCATCGGGATTGTTGGGCACTTTCTTTCCGTCCCAACGGTACGGCCACAGAACAGGCCACTGACGCGACACCGAATGGCTCGTTGGAATCTGTGGCCGGTGTCCGCTGTCTGATACGTTTCGTCCCTCTCGACCTCTACCATCTTGTTTGGGTCCCGCGCGGCGTATTTGAAGGGATTGACGCAAAAGGGTTTCAATGTGGTCGGGCCTGTGCTGCTGCTGGCCGTGGCTTTGCTGCCGGCTTTGGTATTCCGAACGACAGCTGTGATCCGGAGCCGACGCAACTTTTCCCAGTCAATGGCCGCCAATCCGTCTTTTGACATGTTTTTGTACTCAAATGTCTGACTGTGTGTCCACTGAAGCTGTAGTTCCCGTCACTCTCTGTGTCTCTGCGTTTGGGATCCGATGTCTTGTGTTTTGCTTTTGCCTCTAAAATGCTTTCACTTTTGAATTGTGTTTTCATTTATTTATATTTTAAAACAATTTTAAATCGTATTTAATAAAAATTATTTTAATAAAATTTAATACATTTTTAAACATTATATAATTTAGATAAACATAAAGTTTCTTCTGTCTATCACTATCACCCCGTTGCAAATGTATGACTATGCTATATGACCTAGTTGAATTGACAACTTGTCCAGTAATCGGTAAAATAACATAGGACTTACCAGGACTTAATAAGGTCATAATTATTATATAATAAATTTTAATTTTAGGCGGTCTATCCAATGTCATAGAACATTTGTTTAATTAAAATTTAGGTATGTTTCGTTAATTCTATAATACATTCTATTTTTACATTTTTATACATATTTTTCAAATATAACTTAATCATAGCATTCAATTCAATTATAATTATTTTTATGATAATTTTTAACCATTTTTCACTTTAAAATAGCTGTTTGTCTGAAATAAGAGTCGAATTTAATAATAATTATTTGCAATTTCTTACAAATGAAAAACAAACACTGAATTTATAGTTAATTAATATTCAAATTAATTATCAAATAAAATGATATTTCAATCAATAGTGAGATACAAATACAGATAAAAATCAATATTTCCAAAAACCTAAAACTAGTTTTAATATTTCAAAACTTTTGTTTCAAATGAACACAATATTAGGCGCAATACTATTGTCTCACTTTCCCCTTCAATTGTAATCATATTTCAATCACTCAACTGTTCGTCGGGATCAAAACACTTGGGTTTGGTTCGTTTGGACGGCGGACCGCCACTCGCGCCCTTTGGCTGAGCAGCACCGGCACCGCTGGTACTCTCCATTGCCTTTGCCTCGCGTTTAGTGTCCTTTGACTTCGTGGCCGTCACTTCAGGCGCCCCTTCGTAGGTGTAATACAAGGCATCGTAAGCGCCGACCGGTTGGGCGCCAATCTTCTTGTAATGGCAGCCATCGATACCGACGTACCCTTTCTGGCCGTCAAAATAGTCGTCGGTCAGCCACCGGCCGTTCGCTTGCCTCTCGTACTTGTATACGTCCAACGGGTACCGATTGGCCGCAACGGTGTACTCCTCTTTCTGGCCGGCGCTCGTTAGCAGGTAGAGCCGATCTCTCGGGTACTCCAAGTTATCTCTATTGAGATGTTCTAGCTCCAATCCGGTGGACATACACCCGGCGTTGACTTTGCGATAGCACGGGTTGATTTCCGCCGTTCCCCTGAACTGCACTAACGGCCAGTCGGGTCTCGCAAATGGTCGCAATTTGTCGTTTTTCTCCCGAGACGGCCATTCAGTGCATTTGTACGCGTTGTACACCACCGGCAACGGTGTCTGATTTCTAGATCGGTCGAGTTGGTGATGGAAGCGTCTACTCATAAGCCATATGTTGGTATAGATGGTCCGGTCTGTGCCGATGCCCAGTATCTTCTTCATCATGGGTTCGGGCGGCACTGCAAAGCGGTCTTTCGTGAATCGCGTCAAATCCATTTCGACTGTGGCCTCGTGTAGGCGTTCGTACCGATGCCGGGCCCGCACTTCTTCCCAGCCCTGAGTGGTGTCCCAGTCCTCGATCGCCTCAAACCGCCCGCCCTGTGGTATGACTAGAAAGCAACGCCTGATCTCGCAGTCCTTGGGTCGCCCTTTTCTTTGTCATAATCCTTGAGCTGAAACGTGCGATACTCTCCTATCTCTTTTGGCCAGTATTCCGGTGCCATGAGCTCCAGCTGGCACTCCACCACCACCACACCGCACAGCCAATAGTGGGCCACATATTGTTTGGCAGACGTCATGTCGACGGCCACAGTAAATGACTCGGTGTGGCCCTCAGTCTTCACGTTATAGCTCAGGCCCATGACAGTTCTGTCCGATGGCAGCTTACCGTCGGTGGTTTCGCTCAGTTCGTACCGGAGGCACGGATACAACTGATGGACGGGCGCCTGTTTAATCACGTTATACGTTTTGCCCTCTCTTAACTGCGCGGTCACCATTTGAAGCGGGCCAACCCGTACGCAGTACACGTGAATGCCGTACTGGCGCCGGGCGTCCAATTGCCAGTACTCCAACAGATCGCCGTCGGGCTCTGTCATACGCACGCGACGGCCGTCCCTATCCCGGTGCGGGCCGGCGTAGAATAGGCCGCTCACTCGGCACCGGAACCATTGCCGGCATTTGTGTGCGCTGCTCAACACCATGTAGTTGTCGTTGGCGTCCAGCTCTAGCCGACCCTTCGCCACACGCGGATTGTATTTGGCAATAGTTATCCCAAACTGATTGTCCGACGAGAACCTCTTGACGGGTGCGATCCGGAGCCGATGCAGTCCCTCCCTCTCTCGAGGGGAACCCTGTCGTCACGTGACATCACTGATTACTTGGTCTCGAGTTTTGCTATCGGTGTCTATGAGTGTGTGTCCACTGAAGCTGTAGTTCCCGTCTCTGCGATTAGGATCCGATGTCTTGTGTTTTCATTTTGCTGTAATATACAAAACTTATTTAACAATAATATGTTTTGTGTGGAATCATTTAAAGTTTCATTTTATATTTTGAAAATGTAAAAATGTAAACTCACTTTTAACATACGGTTTGTGTGTTTTAGCACTATTTGTACCAAAGTTTCAAATAAAACTAATTGTTTCAAATAATAATTTTAATTAAATTAATACAAAGTTCATTAAAAGTTAAATGAAATCATTATTTGCATAACACCTTTATAAAAATATAAAATGTAATATTTTTAATAAAATTCAAAGCATTTTTCTCTTACGTTAAAATTAAAATTTTATTTATAAAATTATAACATAATCATTAAATCGTAATTAGACTTAAAACAAATTAAACATTTATTAATAATTTTGCGAATAAGAATAAAACAAATAATAGAGCTTATGTTTAATTAAATACTAAAATTTAAAAAATTAGCGACGCTTGCGATTGAGACTTTGTGGGGACCGTAAATATAGGGCTTCCACCGGTTTGGCCACTGGCGACGGGTTAGGTAGTGCTTCGCGTCTTTCGCGGCGATGCTGTACGGCTGAAGAGGAGGGAGCGTTACGGGCGCTGATAGTGTTGTGGCCATTTGTTGCCATATTGATGACCAGCGCTACGGCCAACAGCCATACAATCGGTGACATTTTGTGTTTAATGCTTTAGTACTTGTGTCTTGAAAACCAGTTATTGTTCACCACAGAGACTGTATATTATGGTTAGTCTGCAAAAGTTGTTCGTCCTTATAAAGACTGTATATGAGTTACCATATGAGAGAATTTTATGCAATTAAATATATAATTAATTGATGATCTAATGGCTCAATTGATTTATCAATATAAATTTTCCACAATATTGCAGTGTAATGAATAGGGGTTTAGTGTTCCCAGAAGCTCCTGGAATAGCAGGAGTCTCCAGGAATCCAAGGACTAGGATCTGGCAGTGGTTTGTTTTATAAATAACATATAATTCCTATGAATCTTACCTTAAAAATATATTTAAAAATTTTATTACATAAGTATAACATAAACACTAATGATATAATTTTAAATATTATTTAGCTATAGTTCATAAATATAATTATATTACATTAACAATTATTTGGACAATAAATTAAATTGATCATGGTCGAAAGCACATGGCCTACGGAACTCTTGATTGCTGTTAAATATCCATTTAGTTGCTATCCATTTGGCGCCCACCAGTACAGGACAGCTACCGTGAAGGGTATACATGTCCACATACCCTGATGCTTTTAGATTGTACTAGAACAGTGCGGCCCCTTTCATCGGGTTAACGACCACATTGAGCAAGGGGAAAATAGTGGCCCCACCAGCGTCCACATCGCTCAAGTAGTTGATCCACGTGGCGATACGGTTCAGGTCCTGGGCGTACACCCGATCGCCAACATTGACCGGATTGGGTGGCACCACATCGTAGTGGTAGGTGTAGTGACCGCCGACGCCGTACTTAATAGCGTTATAACTATCGGCACTCATTGCGTCCAAACCTGTGATCTGAGCGATACGTTCGGTGAGTCGGCCGATCACATTGTGGTCACTCTCGTTGACCCAACAGCCCTGCGCTATACGAATCTCTTTGACAGCAAACGAGTCCTGCTCTGTCGTCACTGTCGACGCCGTGAGCCGCGGAGTGGCCAACGCTTTCATCACATCCATCTCGTCCTCAGACAGAAAGTCATAGATTACCACAATTTGCGGTCTTTTGTACTTCTCTTCCACTTGAATACGAGTTAACCGTAAAAATGGTATTTCAGTCGTATTTAGGAAAAAGCATTTCAATTGAGACTCAATCGTAGCGTTCATTCGCTTCACTCCTCGACACAACTCTTTGGATATACTGACGATGTGTTCGTCGGTCTCATTGAAGTTCAGTTCAGTTATGTCTTCACTCTTTGGCGCCGACGAAACATCTGGTGTTTTGTACATCTCGTCCGCTATATCTGTCTCTTCATCCACTTCTTCGGGCGAATTATCTTTAATGAGTAGATTCTGAAAGAATATAAACGTTGAGAGAGAGAGAGAAAGAGAGAGAGAGTACTGGAGTTATAATCTTACAAATAACTCGACAAACAATTGATTGATAAAATTAGTCTCGTTGTGTGGATTGAGTCGTATTGAGTGTTGCATATAAAACGCGGCCAAACTATTGTAACCTAACTTATGATAAGCCAATGAACTGAATTTATAGAGATCTGCTTTGATTTCGAGGGGCAGATCATCCGAATCGGCTCTATTGAGGGTAACATTTAGCCACTGAATGGCCTGAATGTAGTGTTTGTCGTGAAAACACTGTCTCCCTATTAGATAGCAATCCATAGCATTAAGCTTTTGGTTAGTCGACAAAATTTTGCCTTTCCCTATGGTTTGGCGGTCAGAGTCGTGGCTATACTGTACCACTCCGTCGGCCAATAAGGTTACGTCTAATTGATACGTGTCCACCAGTGTTCACATACTCTTGTGTGCGTCTAAAAAGCACGTGATCATTTAAATTTATGCAAAATTAAATATGTTTCAAATACCTATTAACTCGTTGTTTAATATGAGATTATGTCTGTGTTTATAGACATCAGTGTTTGTGAGCAACAGTTCGTCCAATACTCTCCACTCAACGGCAAATCGTTTGATGAGAAGATACACATCAATGGGATGTCCAAAGTGTGTGTCCATGTCTTTCATCGCCATCCAGTTCTGTGTCGCGAACTGAACCGTCAATTGTCTTATTTTGGCCAACCGTTGCTCTTCAAGCCGTATGTATGCATTCAAGTCGTATATCCATTGGATCTCTTGCTGTAAAACATATTGTAATTTTGTAAAATTGGTGTTAAAACATGCCATGTGACTAATAATATATAACAATAATAAAATATAAGACATTAATTGATTAAATAATGATTTATTCATTATTTTCAAAAATGCTTGTTTCTAACAAAATAAATGTTT
Organism: Medioppia subpectinata; assembly: GCA_905368565.1. NCBI lineage: Eukaryota > Metazoa > Arthropoda > Arachnida > Sarcoptiformes > Oppiidae > Medioppia > Medioppia subpectinata. Next base: position 12,317 of record CAJPIZ010000193.1, read on the forward strand.
CAATTGAAAAATGTAAATATAAGTTAAATTAAAGTCTCATTACTGTTGCAAATCAATACATGTGTTAATGTAATAAAAATAGTATTATAAATATGTTTACAAAAAACATCAGACATTTTGTGTCTTAAAGTAAATATTAATTATTAAGAAAACATATGTATAATTATATTAATACTTTGTAGTTTAGTGACCATCAGTCCGAGACAGGCACCGTTCAAAGTATACGATACGATCTAGATGGATTGACAATTCGTCCAGTAATCGGTCAAATAAGATAATTGCTGCCACGGGGGCGCTTAGAATTTTATAGCTGTATATTATTTCTAATTGGGATTGTCTCAATAAAGTCTACCATTATTTTGATATTAAATTTTAATGCCAGACGGCTTTAATGCAATTTCATAGATCATTCGCTTAATTAAATTTTAGGTATGTTTTGTTAATTTTATATTTCATTTTTACATTTCTTTACATAATTTTACAAAAAGAACTTAATCATAGCATTTTATTTTAATAATAATTAAGTTTATTGTATTTTTTATTCATTTCTCAATTTGAAAAATAGTTTTGGTAGGAAAATAAAGTTGAATTTAGTTGCAATTATTTGTAATTTCTTACAAATGAAAAACAAATACTGAATTTAAAATTCATCAATAAATATTTAAATTATTTATCAAATAAAATGATATTTCAATTAATAGTGAGATTCAAATACAAATAAAAATCCATATTTTCCAAAAACCTAAAACTAGTTTTAATAATTCAATACTTTTGTTTCAATAGAAATGAACACAATATTAGCCGCAATACTATTGCCTCACTTTCCCCTCCAATTGTAATGACCTCTCAATTACTCAACTGTTCGTCGGAATCAAAACACGAGGGTTTGGATGGTTTGGCGGCCGACGGACCGCCAGTCTTGCCTTTTGGCTTACTCTTAGTGTCCTTTGACTTCGTGGCCGTCACTTCAGGCGCCCCTTCGTAGCCATAATACAGGGCTTTGTATTCACCAATAGGTTTGGCTCCGGGAGTCTTCCTGTAAACGCATCCGTCGACACCGATATAGGCGTTCACGCCGTCAAAGTGCTCTTTAGTGAGCCATTGGTCGTACGGTAGCCTCTCGTATTCAAACACACCCAACGGGAACGGCTCCTGTTTGGCCGAATACTTACCAGGACTTAATAAGGTCATAATTATTATATTGAATTTTAGGTGGCCTGACGTTTATCCAATGTCATAGATTATTTGTTTAATTAAATTTTAGGTATGTTTCGTTAATTTAACATTTTATTTTTACATTTTTATACATATTTTTCAAAAATAACTCAATCATTACATTCAATTCAATTATAATTATTTTTATGATAATTTTTAGCCATTTTTCACTTTAAAAATAGCTGTTTGTCGGAAATTAAAGTCGAATTTAGTAATAATTATTTACGATTTTTTACAAATTAAAAACAAACACTGAATTTATAGTTAATTAATATTTAAATTCATTATTAAATAAAATGATATTTCAATCAATAGTGAGATACAAATACAGATCAAAATCAATATTTCCAAAAACCTAAAACTAGTTTTAATATTTCAAAACTTTTGTTTCAATAGAAATGAACGCAATATTAGGCGCAATACTATTGCCTCACTTTCCCCTCCAATTGTAATCATATTTTAATCACTCACCTGTTCTTCGGGATCAAAACACGTGGGTCTGATTCGTTTGGCCGGCGGACCGCCAGTCGCGCCCTTTGGCTGAGCAGCGCCGGCACCGCTGGTACTCTCCATTGCCTTTCCGTCGCGTTTAGTGTCCTTTGACTTTGTGGCCGTCACTTCAGGCGCCCCTTCGTAAGTGTAATACAAGGCATTGTAATCGCCGACCGGTTGGGCGCCAATCTTCTTGTAATGGCAGCCATCCATACCGACGTACCTTTTCTGGCCGTCAAAATAGTCGGCGGTCAGCCACCGGCCGTACGGTTGCCTCTCGTACTGGTATACGCCCAACGGGTACTGATTGGCAGCAACGGTGTAATCCTCTTTCTGGCCGGCGCTCGTTAGCAGGTAGAGCCGATCGCTCGGGTACTCCAAGTTATCTCTATTGATATGTTCTAGTTCCAATCCGGTGGACATACACCCGGCCTCGACTTTGCGATAGCGCGGTTCGGTGTCCGCCGATCCCCTGAATTGCACTAACGGCCAGTCGGGTCTCGCGAATGGTCGCAATTTGTCGTTCCTCTGCCGAGACGGCCATTCAGTGCATTTGTACGAGTTGTACACTACCGGCAACGGTGTCTGATTTCTAGGTCGGTCTAGTTGGTGATGAAAGCGTCTACTCATGAGCCATATGTTGGTATAGATGGTGCGGTCTGTGCCGATGCCCAGTATTTTCTGCATCATGGGTTCGGCCGGCACTGCAAAGCGGTCTTTCGTGAATCGCGTCAAATCCATTTCGACGGTGGCCTCGTGTAGGCGTTCGTACCGATGCCGGGCCCGCACTTCTTCCCAGCCCTGAGTGGTGTCCCAGTCCTCGATCGCCTCAAACCGCCCGCCCTGTGGTATGACTAGAAAGCAACGCCTGTTCTCGCAGTCGACGATCTCAGCGGTGGGAGTCCTGGCCTTAGCGATGGGTATATCGATGTTGAGCAGCCACGCGATGGAGCCGTACTCCGACTCATTGGCGCCCAGGAATAGCACCGGACAGTCGTATTTGGCCAACGCTTCCAACACCTCGTCCGACTCGGTGTCCACGTGTTTGGTGGCCAACTTTTTGGCCCAACCCTTGTCGGACAAAAGGCACTTCTCTTTCGTTGGGTCGCCCTTCGCTTTGTCGTAATCCTTGAGCTGAAACGTGCGATACTCCCCTATATCTTTTGGCCAGTATTCCGGTGCCATGAGCTCCAGTTGGCCCTGCACCACCACCACACCGCCCGCTTGCACCAGGGTGCGGTTGTGTCCGCTACCCGCGGGTTCAACCTTTTCGCCGTACCGGTCCATTACGATCAGTTTGGCGCCGGCGCACACGTACAGCGCGAAACGGACGGGCATATTGGGAATCTCATCGCTGACAAACTGCTCCTCGTTGTTATCGGTCAGCTCTTTGACGCCACCCCAGGTGTGCGTCTTGAAGTACAGGCCCGGATGGCGCACGTAATACCGGTCGCCGGTGCGCAAGTAGTCGGCGGCGTCGAACCGGGCGAACACCAGACCCGTGCACAGCCAATACTGGCCGTAATAGGTGTAGAGCGTGCGTTTGTCTCCATAATTCCACCAGGTCTCCTGATTGCCCACCTGTTGGGACTTTAGTGCCGCCCCGTCGACATGCTTTCCCGGCGTTGTGTTTACTTCGAGCCGTACGCACGGATACAACTGATTGATGGGCGCCTGTTTCGTCACGTAAAACTTGTCGCGCTCTCTCAACAGGTGCGACACCATTGCCAACGGGCCCGACGCCGCGGTGTACAGGTGCGAGCCGTACTGTCGGCGGGCGCGCTCTTCCCAATACCGCTCGGGATCGTCGGGCACTTTGGATTTGTCCCAACGGTACGGCCCGACGTAGAACAAACCACTGACGCGACACCGATGGATCTTTTGCGGTGTGTGGCCGGTGTCCGCTCTCTGATACGTTGCCCACGTTTCGACCATCACCATCTTTCTTTGGTCAAAACGCTCAAAGTCGAAGGGAGTGACGCAAAAGTTCCTCAACTTGCCTTTGCCAGTGCCTGTGCTGCCGGCTTTTGTATTCCGGACGACGGCTGTGATCCGGAGCCGACGCAACCCTTTCCAGTCGATAGTCGACAAACCACTGCCACCACCGCCAGCACCGCTACCACTGCCACCACCGCCAGCACCGCTACCACTGCCGCCAGCGCCGCTTTTGTCTGACATGTTTTTGTCTTCAAATGTCTCGCTGTGTGTCCACTGAAGCTATACTTAGTTGCCGTCTCTCTGTTACAGCGATTGGGATCCGATGTCTTGTGTTTTGCTTTTCTCTCAAATGCTTTCACTTTGTAATTGTATTTTCATTTATTTATTTTTAAAACAACTTTTAAATTGTATTTAACAAAATAATTTTTAAAATTTAACACATTTTTAAATATTATATAAAATGTGACATTTTTCATAAAATTCAATGCATTTTTTCAGTAAATTATACCAAAAATTGACTTAAAAGTCGGTGTCTATTATAAGTTCTAAACTGATATAAAAAATTATATTAAATTTTACTTTTATTACATTTTATACTTAATTTTAATGCAAATTTTCAAATAAATTTCAACTCAATTATCTAAAACCTTTATTTAGACATTGATTTCACTTTAAACTCACAATTAATTTATATGTTTTGTATATAATCAATCAAAGCGGCGGCTCTGTTGGGGTGTGAGGCGGCGCTGTCGCTGCCCGAAACGGCGACCGCCGGCCACTCGCGCGCCGCCAGTCACCGACACGGCTCCCAACACTGATTGATCCCATGGTTCATAGGGCTCGTCCAAATTGGACGGATCCGGTACCCCCTCTAGGTACTCGGCCTCATCGTCGGAGACCACTTCCATTTCGGCCCATGGGACAGGCGTCGGGTGCAGCTGTTCCCATTCGTGCAGCACCTGGTGGTGTGTGGCTCCGGCCTCCAGTCGTGCTTCGGCCAAATCCAAGAACTCTATCACCAGATAATCATTTTCGCCGAGTTCTGCGCGAACGGCCAGAAACTGTGCCAAAGGACCCCCCGAGCGATACACTTCCAGCGCCACCAGTAGGCGCTCGATGTCGTCGATAGGGATGTGATGTCCGCCCAATGCCATTGTCTGTGCGCTTTGTTTGGCTGATGTCTGTCTTTGGCACCTGTTTTTGGTGACGATTTGTGTCGTCCACTGGTTTCGAGTTCCGTTTAGTTTGTATTGTTTTAAAAATAATTTTTACTCTATTTTTAAAATTAATTTTTATTAAATTTTGGTTAAATTTTTTGTGGTCTTTTAACATTTAACTCAATTTTCTGTTAAAATACATCAAATATTATTATTACAAATTTTAATTATAGATTAATTTTGGATTTACATGATTTGATATAATTTTCTCTCAAATGCTTTTACTTTTTACTGAGTTTTGAAATTTTTGATTTACTAACATTTTGGTAAACAATTCTATAATAAAACAAAAATTCAGATTTGCTTAAGAAATGAAATATTTTACTTCAAAATACAATAATAATTAATTGAATTATTGAGTTTCATTACAATTGTTTATGATTTTTTCAAAACTAAACAGAAAATATACTATCGTTAATAATTAAATTTGCTCTAATTGTTTCCTAATAAGTATACTTTTATTGCAATTGATAGTTAGAAAAATAAAAATTAGTATTATTTGATAAAATGCTTGAATTTTAATAATAAAATACATAATAGTTTTTGAGACAATATATTTGATCGATGTCTCCCTTTCCACTACCCATTTAGACTGACCAGATGGGTTTTGCTAAATTCTGGATTTTCATTAAAATTCTGATAATATTCCTGGACAAATTCTGGACAAAAAGTGGTCCAAACCTTGACTAATTCTGGACAGGTTTTTAAGCAATAATAAAATNTTCCTGGACAAATTCTGGACAAAAAGTGGTCCAAACCTTGACTAATTCTGGACAGGTTTTTAAGCAATAATAAAATATTTTATTCATCTTTTTAAGACGATTTTAGTTTATTTGTGCCTGTACATTTTATATGTTTACATTACGTTATTTGATTTAAGATATTTAACAATTACATATTTAACAAAAACACGATAAACCTAATCACAATTTAAACTATTATGTGTGATGTTTTGCTTGAAAATATTTACATTCCTTGCTATCATTCACATGAAAACCATTAACTTTATGTATAACTTATGTTTATTAAATAATATATTCAATCAGGTAATTATATTTAAAAATATTGTACACAATTTGTATTATTGATAGTATTGGGAATTGGTAATATGTCGATAAACTTTCACTAACAAATATATTTTTCCAACAGAACACTTTATATGCGAAAGAATTTTATATTGATTAGTTTAAAGTGTAATTGTAAAGTAAAGTATCTTTATATGTATTGTACAAGTATTTGGTCAATACGTTATAAACAATTACCTTTAATAAAGGCACTGCTACCAAATACTGTATGCAGTTTAAAGATCATTTATAGTAAAAATTTTCATTTGATCATTCCTGGACACTATAATGTCAAGGTTTACCCCTGCCCTGGACACTGGACAGGGACCTTCATTCCGGGACAATCCAGGCCATTTCTGGACATCTGGTCACCCTATACCCATTACCTAAACAATAGGCCATTTGTGCCCTTAGATGGGTTACTATCCGCGCCCACGTCCGCGATTTAGCGAACGTCCCATGCCTCTTTGGTTTTTTTGTGCCCTGTTCGCCTGTGCCCCTCTGACTGGTTGGGGCGCCGTTGTTGTAGGCGACAGACGATAACACAGGGCGTTGTACCGACCGACCGCTTCAGTCACACCGGCATCCTTTTGGTAGTGATAGCCATCTATGCCGACGTACGCGCGAACGCCGTCATAATATTGGGCAGGGGCTGACTGGCCGTAGTCTAGCTTAGTGTACGCGTACACATTGAGAAGGTGCGGTTCGTGCTTTCGGGTGAAGGTCTTTGTAATGTTATCTACAATTTGGTAGATCTGGTTGGGCGGGTGCACGGCTTGGTCTCTCGGTTCGGGCACTCTGTGCTGTTTCCAACCGGTAGCCATAAAACTCTTGTCAAGGCTTCGGTAGCCGAATGTGTTGTCGCCGGTTTGGACTACAGGCCAATCGGGTGTGACGAATGGTCGCAATTCTTGTTTGTCGTCAACCGATGGCCATTGCGTGCATTTGTAGCCGTTGTAGATCACGGGCAGCGGTGACCGATCTTTCTCATACCGTTGTTGGCTACGGAATTCTGCGCGCATCACATGTATGTCGGTATAGACCATACGGTCGGCGCCGATGCCCAGTATTTTATCCATCATTGGCTTTGGGGGCACAACAAACTCTTTCCCGGGAAAGATGTGCACCTGTCCTATGGTCTCGACGGTGGCCTCGTGTAGGCGTTCGTACCGATGCCGAGCCCTCGCTTCTGCCATACCCTCAGTCGTTTCCCAGTCTTCGATGGCTTCAAACCTCCCGCCCTCTGGAATGATAAGAAGGCACTTCCGGACGGCAGACACTAGGGTTGAAGTATCGGTAGTAGTCGGGGGCTGAGACACCGCCGACGCCTGCGCCGTGGTTTTGATGTTTTTTGGCGACTCCTGTTGTTGAATCTCCAACTTCCAGGCGATGGAGCCGTACTCGGACTCATTGGCGCCCAAGAATAGCACCGGACAGTCGTAATCGGCGTACTTCTTGACACCAGGATCGACAGGTTTGGCCTTTGAGGTGACATTTGTGTCTATTTTAGCCAAAACTTCATATGAAAGCGGATTCGTTGAAAAAATGCATTTTTCCTTTGTGTCGTACTTTAGATCCGGGAGACTAAACGTTTTGGTCGCTCTGCCGAACTCGGGTGCCATCAGTTCCAGCTGGCCCTCGACTACCACCAGCCCTCCCGGTTGCACCAGGGTGCGATTGTGCTCTTTGCCCTCGGGGTCAACGTTTTGCAAATACTGGTCCAATACGACCAGTTTGGCGCCGGCGCACACGTAAATCGCGAATCTACCTGTAGTATTGGATTTGGTCATGTCATCGACCAACTCGTCCCCAGTACTGTCAGTCAACTCGCAAACTCCACCCCATGTGCGGCGCTCGTAATTGATGGGGTCGTCGCGAGTGTAACACCGGTCGCCCAGTATGTTGTATTGGCCGGCGGTGAACGCCCGGTACAGGAGACCGAACCACAGCCAATAAGTGCCGATATAGTCGTCCCATTCGACACACATTTTTTCGTTTGCCCCGAGAGTGGCCGTCGGGTCCACCCGATACTCGATGCGAACCGCCGGACACAACTGATTGATGTCCGAGGAATTGGACACATTGCAGGTTCTGTTGTGGGTCAGTATTGATACACTAATCATCGCAATGTTGCCATAACGGGTGCCGAACACATGTGTGCCGTACTGACGCCGGGCCACATACAACCAATAATCATTAAACTCCGAATCGTTGCCCATCGACGCTCGAGGCCACGTGCCCTTCTTGTAGGCGCCGGCGTAGAACAGGCCGCTCACACGACACCGGGCGTCCAGTTGGTCGGTGTGGCCCAACACATCCATATACTGGTCGGTGGCCGACAGTAGAATTTTGTTGTTGTTGTTGACCTCTTTAGCAATGGTCACGACATAGCAATTGTAGTAATCCCGTCGGACGGCAGTGATTGGCATCCGACGCAACTTATCCATAGCCAGTAATCCACTCATTGTGTGTCCACTGAAGCTGTAGTTCCGGCACTCTCTGTGTCGCGGCGATTGGGATCCGATGTCTTGTGGTTTACTTTTTTCTCAAATGCTATTACTTTTTACTGAGTTTTAAAATTTTTGATTTACTAAACAATACATAAATAAAACAAAATTTCTTCATTTGCTTAAGAAATGATATGTTCTTACTTTAAAATACAATAAAAATTAATTGAAATATAAATTTCATTACAATTGTTGATTAGTACTATCGTTAATAATTAAATTTATTCAAATTATTTGCTAATAAGTATATTTTTATTTCAATTGATAGTGAAATAAATAAAAAAATTATAATTATTTGATTAAAAGCTTGAATTTTAATAATGAAACACTTGTTTGTTTTTGAGACAATATATTTGATGGATGTCTCCGTTTCCACTACCCATTACCTAAATAATAGGCCATTTGTGCCCTTAGGGTTTTTGTCCTCCCCCGCCACGTCCTCGCCCGCCACGTCTGCGGCGATCACGCTCACGTTCAACGGCACTTTGGCCATCTACGCCGCCCCCGCGTCCAATCTGATTGTTTGGCGCCGGTGGCGATACATCGGCCGGTTTGGGTGATCCGGGTTTGGGTGATCCGGGTTTGGGTGATCCTGGTTGGGACGCTCCTGTAGCTGCCTCTGGGGGATTTGAATGCCGATACCACAGAGCGTTGTACTGACCGACCACTTCAGTCACAGCGGCATCCTTTTCGTAATGATAGCCATCAATGCCGACATACGCGTGAACGCCGTCATACTTGTCGGCAGGGGCTGACTGGCCGTACTTTAACCGAGTGTATTGGTACACATCGAGCGGATGCGGCGTCTTCTCTCGAGTGTAGATCCTTCCCCTAGTGCTAGTTTGCGATGGGATTTGATAGATCTGGTTTGAAGTCAGCACAGGTTGGTTGGCCGCTGCGCTTACGTCGTACTTCTCCCAACCGGTGCCCATAAAACTCAGGTGATTGGTCCGGAAGCCGATTAAGTCGTCGTCGATTCGAATGATAGGCCAATCGGGTTTGACGAATGGTTGCAAATTTGGTTTCGCCGTAATCGATGGCCATTGCGTGCATTTGTAGCCGTTGTAGATCACCGGCAGCGGTGACCGATCTTTCTCTAACTGTTGGCTCCGGAATTCTGCGCGCATTACATGAATGTCGGTATAGACTGTGCGGTCGGCACCGATCCCCAGTATTGTCTCCAGCATTGCCTGGCTTTTGGGCACAGAGAAGAGTCTGTTCGCCGGTATGTGCATCGGAGGCGTTCCCTCGGCCACAACACTGGCCTCGTGTAGGCGTTCGTACAAATGCCGAGCCCTCACCTCTTCCATACCTTCCGTCCATTTGGCGATCGCCTCAAACCTCCCGCCCTCTGGAATGGTTAGAAAGCATCTCCGGGTTTTCGCCACCATATTTGTGGTGTCTATTGCAGGTGCGGCGGCTGTCCCGGGCCGGGGCTGCTGTTCGATCTCCAACTCCCAGGCAATGGACCCGTACTCCGACTCATTGGCGCCCAGGAATAGCACCGGGAAGTCGTACTCGGCGTACTTCTTGAGATTTGGATCACATGTTTTGGGGAACACAGGGGCCGCCACCGTCACTGCAGGTTTAGATGCCGGCGCTTTGCCAGAAGTGTCAGTTTCGGCCGGAGCTGCGTATGAGAGCGGGTTCTTTGAAAATAGACATTTGGGTTTTGTGTCGTCCGTTACATCCCTGAGACGAAACGTTTGAAAGCTGGCCCCAAACTCGGGTGCCATCAGCTCCAGCTTTCCCTCCACCACCACCAGCCCTCCCGCTTGCACCAGGGTGCGATTGTGGTGTTTGCCTGAGGGATGAACTGTTTGCAAATACTGATCCAATACGACCAGTTTGGCGCCGGCGCACACGTAGATCGCGAATCTACCGATCGGTTTGGTGTTGGCGACGGCCATCACGTTCACCGACACTTCCTCGTTATCATCGGTCAACTCGAAAACTCCGCCCCAAGTTTGGCACTTGTGTGACTGGCCGTCGCGAGTGTGATACCTGTCGCCGAGTGTGCTGTACTGGCCGGCGGTGAACGCCCTATAAAGTAGAGCGTACAACAGCTTGTAGGTGCCAATGCTCGTCACCCAGTCGTCTTGATTGGGTTGGAGTGGGGGTTCCCGTGGTGTGCCTTCAGGGAGTTTAGGGGCATTACGAAACACTACGCGCATCGCCGGACACAACTGGTTAACGTTGGCGTTTGACGTTTGCTCAGATAGGCCGGTGACCACATTGAGACTGATGACCACCAATGCCAGTTGGCCGCTGGCATAAGCAAACACGTGCGCCCCGTACTGCCGTCGGGCCGTATCTCTCCAGTACGTGGCGCAATGGCGATCGCCTTGCATCGGGTTCTCTGTCTGGTCGCCGGTTTTGTGAGCGCCGGCGTAGAACAGGCCACTCAGTCGACAGCCGGCAAGCCTTTTGGGGTTTGTATTGGCAAAGAATACCTGATACGGATGTTCGCCGGTTAACTCTATCGCCCGGTTGTCGTGTTTTGTAGCGATGGTTAGGAAATACTCGGTGTCATTGGGTTTGCGGTATCTCATGACCGCCTGAATTGGCATCCGATGTAAACCCTTTTTATCCAGAAAAAACACCATATTCTTAGCGGTCGCAACGGCCGGACCACTGGAAGCGTTCGCAACACTACTACTGCTCGCACCGGTCGGACCAGTCTTACTGCTCGTAACCTTTTTACTGCTGGACATCACTAATTGCTTTGTCTGTGCTTTTTCTGTCGCTTTATCACTGTGTGTCCACTGAAGCTGTAGTTCCCGTCACTCTTAGTGTCACAGCGATTGGGATCCGATGTTTTGAGTTTTGTTTTTTTTTAATTCTCTGAGTTTGAAATGTATTTTCAATTTTCGGGTTTATTTTTAAAACAATTCAAAATAAAATATTTTCATTTCTCACACATAATATGAATACCTCAAGAAATTATTTGTTTTGTTGTGAAATACAAAACAAATTGTGTGAGACTTTAATTTGAACTATAAATTATATAAAACATTTACAATTATGAAAATACAAACACTAAATGATTGGCAAATCTATAAATTAATAACCAAATTAAGTGTTAAATGAAAATTGCAAAAAAAACTATTAATAAAAATGAGAAATAAATTAATAAATTTCCATTACTATACTTATTACATGTTATTTGTTTTAAGAAATTATTGTTTTTGGCAATAAATTTTAATAAAAATTCATTTAATAATAAATTTAATTAAATGATAATTTTTATTGCAATTATTTAAAATTTGCACAAAATTACAAACACTAAACAACACAGCGGCTAATAATCATTACAATTATTTCTTAATAATTGTAATGTTGTTTCAATCGTTAGTGAGATTAATAAAAATCAATATTTTCTAAAACTTTTAATGCAAAAAATGGTTTTTGTTTTTGGGATTGTATAAATAATTGATACCTCCCTTTCCCTTCCGATCATTGATTACCTAAATAATTAATCATCAGTTGCCACCTGTGGCTCTGGGCCCGCCTCTGCCGCCCCCGCGCCCTCGCCCGCCAGGTGAATTGATTTGGGGCACGGGTTGGGGTTTGGGAGTGGGCTTGGGTTTGGGCAGAGCGGGCGCGCTTCCAGGTTTGGGAGGTTTTAATTGGGCGTCGGGCGGAGAGTAATACAGGGCATCGTATGTGCCGACCACTTCAGTCACGTCGGCATTCTTCTCGTAATAACAGCCGTCGATTCCGACGTACGCCTGAACGCCGTCCAACTTGTCGTCTGATACTGCGGGCTGTCTGGTGTACTCATACACATCGTGCGGGTGTACCGCCGGCTTACGAGAGTACCACATGTTTACTGTACGTTGAATCTGATAGAGCTCGTAACGGTTTCCGTCCCGGTCCGTCGGATCCACTGTTCCCACTGACAACCCGGTGCTCATAAGACCCGCATTTAAAGTTCGGTACCCGATCTGGTACTCGCCGGTGGAGTAGTTGCGGACGAGAGGCCAATCGGGTTTGACAAATGGTCGCAATTGTGGATTCGCCGTAATCGATGGCCATTCCGTGCATTTGTAGCCGTTGTAGATCACGGGCAGTGATCCCTTGTCTTTGGCAAACGACTGTTCATTCTTGTAATTCTTGCGCATCACATGGATGTCGGTATAGACCGTACGGTCGGCGCCGATGCCCAGTATTGTCTTCATCATCGGCTCGTCCGGCACTTTGAACTCTTTGTTTGGTATATTCGGTGCCTTAGGATAGATGTGCATCGCGTCGTCTGTGGTCTCGACATTGGGCTCGTGTAGGCGTTCGTACAGATGCCGAGCTCTCACCTCATCTATACCCTCCTTCCAGTCGGTGATGGCCTCAAACCTTCCGCCCTCTGGAATGAAAAGAGTGCACTTCCGGACGTCAGATATAATGCCAGAACTGTTACGAGCGCCCGTCTTGTCTACAACAGTGCAATGCTCGGGATCCTTCTTAGCCTTCCCTCCCGTCTCATCGGCGCACACCTGCTGTTCAATCTCCAACTCCCAAGCGATGGAGCCGTACTCCGACTTATTGGGCGCCAGGAATAGCACCGGGAAGTCGTACGCGGCGTACTTCTGGACACCCGGGTCGATGTCTGTAGCCGAGTATGTGTTGGGCTCCTTCACGGCCAGCGGGTCCTTTGAGAAGAGACACTTGTTTTTCTTGTTGTCCTTCAAATCCTTGAGACAAAACCTTTTGACAAATTGGGGACCTTTGACAAACTCGGGTGCCATCAGTTCCAGCTTGCCTTCTACCACCACCAGCCCTCCCGGTTGCACCAGGGTGCGGTTGTGGTGTTTGCCTGTGGGATCAACTGTTTCCAAATACTGATCCAATACGACCAGTTTGGCGCCGGCGCACACGTAGATCGCAAATCTACCTGTAGTATTGGATTTGGCCATTTGGTCGACCAACCCGTCCCTTGAATCGTCGGTCAACTCGTAAACGCCGCCCCACTTTACGTATATGTGATTAACGCCGTCGCGCGTGTAATACCTGTTGCCGAGTTTGTTGTACTCGCCGGCGGTGAACGCACCGTACAGAAGACCGAACCACAGTCAATACGTACCGGTCCAGTTGCCAAACTGAGTGCAGTGAAGGGCTGCTGTTCAATGTGTAACTCCCAGGCAATAGAGCCGTACTGGGACTCATTGGGGGCCAGAAATAGCACCGGACACTTGTATTTGGCGTACTTCTTGAGATCATCGTAAACTCTTGTGGCCTTTAATGAGGGATCGACTGCCCAGGGGGTGGTGCTCGCGGTTCCTGACTTAAGTTCGGGTGCTTTGTTCGGGGAATTGTTGGCGGAAGGTCTGGGTTGAGCCCACGCGGAGGGCAAAGGGTTCGTCGAGAAGAGGCATTTGTCTTTCTTTGGCTCTATCAGATCCTTGAGCTGAAACATCTTTCCACCAAAGTCGGGCGCCCGTAGATTCAATGCGCCCTCAACCACCACTAGCCCTCCCTGTTGCACCAGGGTCCGATTGTGGCGCTTGCCATCGGGGTCAACCGTTTGCAAATACTGATCGAGTAGTACAAGTTTGGCTCCGGCGCACACGTACACCGCAAAGCGGCCGACCGTTGTTTTGTCATTGGCAGTGACCATATCGTTGACCTCCGTCTCCTCGTTATCGTTGGTCAACTCCCATACGGCGCCCCACTTTTTGGGCCTATGCGACAGACCGTAGCGCGTGTAATACCTGTCGCCGAGTTTGTTGTAGTCGCCGTCTTTGAACGCCCGATAAAGTAGTCCGAACCACAGCTTGTAGGCGCCGATCTGCACGTCCCACCTGTCCTCGTTGGCGTTGGTCGGCACACTTTGGTCTGTCGGTTCGCGAAATTCTACGCGCACCGCCGGACACAACTGATTGATTCTGGAATGTGATGCCGGAGCCCACGCGCTATCTGGCATCGTTAACTTTGCGGCCACAACGACCACCTCACCGCTGCGCGCGGCAAACACGTGCGCCCCGTACTGGCGCCGGGCCGTTTTCGTCCAATACGTTTGGATCTGAACGCCGCTGTCCATCGGGTTCACACCACTCGCGGCCGTACTGTGAGCGCCGGCGTAGAACAGGCCACTCAATTGACAGCCGGCGAACTTTTTCTCGTATCGTTTGCCGTGAAATACCTGATACTCGTCGGTGGCGGACATCTTAACCAACCGCGTGTCGTCGTCCTTGTCTTTCGTACCGATGTCCAGGAAGTAGAACTTCTCCTGGTCGTGGCATTTACGGGCCACGGCCTGTACGGCCAGACGACGCAAGCCTTTTGTCTCTAGAAAAAGCTTTTCCTGACCGCTTGGACTCGTGCCTGACATCACTGGTCGCTGTGTCCGCGCTTTTTCTTACCGGTGTCTCACTGTGTGTCCGCTGAAGCTGTAGTTCCCGTCACTCTCTGTGTCTCTGCGATTGGGATCCGATGTCTTGTGTTTTGCTTTTCTCTCAAAACATTTCACTCATAATCTTGTCTTCAATTTTGTATTTAATTTTCTAAACAATACATAGATTTGTAAATCATTACAAAAATGGTTACACTTTTTACATTTAAAGAGAATGTCTTAAGTTAGGTAAAAGTGCCCAGAATTTAATTTAATTTTTATCATGATGAAAGCATATAAAACAAATATGAAATATATGAAAATTATTATCCTAGGTTGAATATTTATCAAATTCTTAAGATTTCAAAAATTACAAAAAAATTACAGAATATACAGAATAAAGTATAATTATAAAGTTCTAAAGTTCAAGTGTTGATAAAATTGTTGATATATCAGGATAAACGGTGATATTTACTGGATTTTCATCATGACCAATTTCATGATCACTTAATATTATTGTATTTTAGCTGTCAATTTCTGTAGTACTGCTTAAATCAGCATGATCACTATCTATTATTGTATTTTCACTGTCAATTTCGGTGTCACTACTTTCACTAGGAATTTGTCTCGGATAAATGGAATTAATATTTAGAATAGTCTTTTTATTTGAATAATGTCTTGGATTACTCAAATGAATGATTGTGCTAGTTACATGTGCACATGTTCCCACTGTACGTTTTCCTGCATTACACGAACAAATAGTGTTTTTGATAGAATTATGGCCTTGCAAAGTTTTGTCATAAGTAATAAATGCCGTATAAGTCTTGCTTTTAATATGTCGAGATTGAATTTTTGCTCGCAATAAGACTGTGTTATCGTCAAATATTTTAGCATTATTTGAATATATTTCAATATCTGATTTGCTGGGATTTCCAAAACATTCTTTTATATAACTTTCACCTTGTTCAATTTGGTATTGTCCAAATGTTATATTTTCTCGTATCTCAGATATTGACAATTTTGGAAAATTGGGTAAACTATTTGATAGTTTAGTAAAATCTTTGCGTTTTTTATCAAGACGATAATCTGATACGATTGACTCTAATCTGTTGACGGTGTTTACCTTATCTTTCATCTTAATAGCCATTGTATAATCACTTTGTTTGTCAACAAAAGTAGTGAACTTGTTAATTATAGCAGCGGCAATTCTCCAATCATCAATTGAATGTTTTAATGTAACATTACGTTGTGTTTTGCTAAGTGCACGAAAAGAATTTTTCAATTTGCCATTGACTTGCTCCACAACCCAACGAGTTTTAGTTGTGAATCTTGAATCATTTGCCTCTGAAGTAGTCATTTGTTTCTGTTTTGGATTTTTACAAACTGGCATATGGGTTGTCAGACCATATTCATTTTGCAATGTAGTGATAATATTTCTGAAGCCTCGGTCTAATATTATATGATCATTTGGTATCAATAACTTTCGCAAATCTTTGTTACACTTAAGGATGTTATCGAGAATTTTAGCGTCATTTTTGGTTGCAGGGAACAAGCCATAAATATCTAATATTTTACCATTTGTTGCACAAATCACAAATGGTTTAGATAAATGACGACCTTTCTGAACACTATATGATTGTCTTTGAAGTTCATTATCTAAACTTTTATTATGATATAAATAAGTACCGTCAGCCACAAGTATAAGGTTGTTATCAACATCATATAAAGTTTCGGCCATGATAGTGTTCTGTTGAATCCATTCACTTCTTGTTAAATGTGAAACACCTAGGTTTTCTGGCACAAAGTCGTTTATGAGTGTGTTTCTAACTTGATCAACATATTGAGCGATGGTTTGAAAGTTTTCGATTGAGAATAACGTTGCAATTGTTCGATAATCTAATCCTGTTTTTAGCCAAAATAGATATGTTGCTAATGCTTGATATTTGTTGCGAGATGGTGAATCATTCAAATGTTTTAACGTACAACATATTTCATTAAAATCATGTTTATCCAAACCTGTGAAACGTTTGCATTCATCATTTGTAATATATTTACGTTTGGAAAACTTTTCAAATAAAGTATATTTTGCTGCGTGTCTTAAACTATTCAATAGAACTTCAATTTCATTGCCGGATAATATGCTATCCTCACTCACAACATCAAGATTGTTTAAACATTTTTTATGCAATGTATTCTTTCTATTTAAGTGCTTTGCACAGCATTTACTTCCATTTGGGATTAAAATATTAGTCTCAATAAATGTGTTTACAAATGCTGTTTGATCAATATTTACCAGATTTTTTGATTCTCCGCATATTATACATTGGTTATTGAATGAATATGTTTTGGGAATTCGTAAAGTTATTTGATCAATTGTATCTTCAGATTGATGGGTATATGTTGTGCTTGAGCTAGTTGATTGAGATGAATGTTGTTGAGATACCATGGCACTTGATGTACTTGCAAATGAATTGTATTGATTTGTAATGTTTGATAAATCTGGATAAATTCTTGATGTGATGGTTTGCACAGTTGCAGTATTGTCATCATTTTTGAATCTTTTTGCATGATTCAAACACCCACCACAAACATAATCGCCAATTTTTATTTGTACTTGATCAATTTCTTTTCTCTTATTTGTCAATATAATTGGTTTAACTCTATTGAGATTATTAATCAAATCACACTCTTTTACACATCTCACATCACGCTTGGGCACTAAAGTTAAGCATTTTGAACAACAGGCACATTTTTTAACACTCAGATATGTTTTACGTTCCATTTTTATGAAAATTTATATATTGTCAAAAAACTCGGTATTATTATCAAAAACTCAAGAGTTTCTTTTCAGATCCTTTTGTAGACTAAATAAAGCTTCAAATTCAACCCCACTTTCATATTGAGTTTTTGTTAATAAAGTACTCTAATTACTGTTTGAAACTTTAAATGATTGTTTGCCATTAATTATTCATTAGTCACAATGGTATATAATTGTATTTTTAATTGTTATTCAAACACTTGTTCAGGCTGTGAAAGAATTTTTTAATTATCTCAAATAGTTTACGAGATAATCACATCCTTAGTTTGTGGATGAAATATGATCTTGTTCAAAAATGTTTAGAATTTAGAAATTAATTTTTCCACATATTGTTATTGAATGACTAACAGGATGTTTTGATAACATCCTTGGTTAAATTCTTTTATATCGAACTCAAGGTAAGACGATCTCTTTCAACCCAAGTTGACTGAATAGTTATTTTTCATTGTATAGACAATTGTTTTGTATTTAAAATAATATTACAAAACTCTTATTTTTTGCAAATTTCTATTTTGTATATTTTTAATTTTTATTGTGTTTTGTAATAAAATGTTTACAATTTACATGAATCGGTTAGTATAAATACGAATTAATTTTAATTGTTTTGTATTTAAACTTATTGTTAAAACTATTATTTTTACAAATTGCTATTTTATACACAGTATTTTTAATTTTTATTATGTTTCGTAATAAACTGTTTATATACAAATTTACATAAATGCGTCATTAATCTCATTAACAACTGAAACTTCATTTTATGTTCAAATAAAATTTATTTCAATCAATTGTGAGATTATAACACAAATATCAGGTTGTTCAGAAATTAATGTTCATTTCGGCCATAACTCAAAAACCAATCAAGATAATTTGAATCTGTCTTCAGATTATAATAGCACCAGCCCATGTCCACATCTCACCAAAAATTTATCAGGATTG
>CAJPIZ010000194.1:0-30825 GCA_905368565.1 Medioppia subpectinata
AAGTTAATGGCAATGCTAAGTCTATAGATAATGCTAAGTCTATGGCATAGGAATAACATGGGTAATGCTAAGTCTATGGCTATGCTAAGTCTATGGCATAGGAATAACATGGGTAATGCTAAGTTAATGGCAATGCTAAGTCTATAGATAATGCTAAGTCTATGGCATATGGATAACATGTGTAATGGTATATCAATGTGACAATGGGATTATAAATGAATCTGCCATAATACATAAAACTAATTGTTGTCAAAAACATTTAAAATTTTCAAATTTATTCTAACAATAGTATTGAAAAATTTAAAATCTTTGATGCATTTCCCGAATAGTTGTTAACGTATAGCATCGCTGTGTGATCCTTGTTTAAATATAATGTTTGAATTTTATAAATGGTTTGCTATTTGAATAAATAAAACACGTTTGAATTAAATTTCACCTAGTATTACCGGTAACTTTATGTGAGTTTTAGTAATGGGGGGTAATCTTATCCGGGTAACATTACCCCTGTTTTGAAAAATCGCATTTTCACTGGATTTCACGTAATATTACCGGTTTTCTTATGAGAGTATATACGGTATATCTGGAATTTACAAACAATATGTATTGAAAAGTCATAAACTTATTGTAATTAGTTTTGAATATTGTAAAAGTCATAAACTTATTGTAATTAGTTTTGAATATTGTAAAAGTCATAAAAATTTAAGAATTGATTTGTATTATAGGGTTGAATGCAATGGAAGAACACTTCTCTTAATTTTTTAATGAATAATGTGTTTAATAAAAGTTATTTATTTTACAAATTCATGATTTATTTGATGGCATTAAATGATGGTTTATATGATATCATATTGAGAATGGGATGAAATGTGTTTTCAAATGACACCTTTTGTACATTGAATGCAAGTATTAAAACATTTGTATGAATCGATCCAAAATGAGTACTCCATAAACATAATGTTCAAAAAGTATGAACTGTGTGAAAGCTGCAATTATTTCACTTCACACAAAAGGTGTTTGGAAACACTTACTGTATTGAATTCTGGTCATGGATAGAACTAGAGTTGTGATTCTTCGGGAATTGTTAAATAAAATATTAATATAATGCTTGGGAATAACATTCAATTAGTCTAACTAGTAAGTGGTTAGAATGGAGTGAAAATAGACTACTTTTATTTTCCCTAATATTCCCGATTTTAGAATATTTTGAAAACTGCCCGAAAAGTCTTCCATAATTTGTGAAAATCATTCATAATTTTTAAAGAATTCATTAAAACATCCACAAAACATTATTTTACATATGTATGTTTTATTATCGACTGAGTTATTCTTGACGTGATGAATACAAGTATTTTACCTTAAATCGCTGGCTTTGTCTATAAAACGCACTTTTCCAGCAGAATCTAATCATACAGAGTATTAATTTTCATTAAATTTTAATGAAATACTGAATGAACACTAAAAGCTGTTACAAAATTCACATATTTGTATCTGTGATTGTGTCCGCCGTTTGTTTATGATTTGATTTGTTCTCAATTTTGTTGCAAAAAGGATTCAATTAAAGGATAGATACCTTTTCCGCCCTACCCTGTGGTGATGTATCATGGAATTACCATTTAATCTATGGCTTTACTTTAACATGATCATCGATGTCCTCCCATAGGATAACATTATAACACGGGTTTCTATGAGATTATAGCTTAAATCTATATAACGTTAGACACTTCCCTGTTCAAATATATTCCGGGAATATATTTTTGGGAGGAAAAATATTTTATCTTCTTGAAAACAGGAAAAATAAGATAAAATGTGGTCAAATCATGATTTATTATGGAATTAGTCATTTATGCATTATTTCTTTAAAACATCGCTCGCATATGTCAATCATCAAACTTATTATTTTGATTAAAATACTTTTATTATAAATTAATGTTATTTTTAAAAATTTTGTCATTTATTTTAGGAGTAAATAAACTAATTTATTCTTTCATTATAAAATGGCCAAATTCAGAAATAAAATCGGGAACAAAACTTATAAATAAAGCTTGTATTTGAAGTTATAGGGTATTTCTGTTGCATATAAATGAGTTATAAATTGTATTAAAATGATTTTCTATTACATTAATCAATAAATAAGCAATAAATTAAGTCTCAAATTTTGATTTGCTATAAATTTTACTAATTTACATTTGTTGAAATATATGTGATGATGAAATCAAAACATACTTCTAATAATACCATCATAAATGTGGGAACTGATATCATAATTAAAGCAATTTTATTTTTAAAGACTAACATTTATTAGATTTTATATCTAAATATACGAAATTTTTTTTATTATTTTTAGTAAAATTGGTGTTTTCTAACAAATCCTTCATAAAATAGGCTTTTCGGGAGTTTTCACAAAATATCCCAAAATCGGGAAAATAAAAATCATATATTTTGGAGCCTTTATAACCCTCGAGACTAATGAGATGTTATTTCCAATAATTTTAGTAACTAAATTTAATCGGGATGTAATGTAATGTAAAATTTAATGTAAAAAACACAATAATACTAAATATCGTATACAAAGTGTATAGTTTTTTTTTAATGTATACATGTCTCTCAATTAATGTTAGACACTTTTGGGGAAATTCTTATTTTCCCAATATCTTTCCTCTCAAATATTGGGAATTTCCCAAAAGAGGGAAAACTTTCGAAAGAAAATATTTTTAACCACAATTCAGCATTGAATAATGTGGTTTATAGGATTCTTGGCTATGGGATTCTTTAAGCATCACTCGACTTGTGGTTAACGTATAGAATCCCTGTGAACCTTGTTTAAAACTATTCCTATCTTTATTAATTTTTTAGCGACTTTTCACTTTTTTCAAATTTTATACTTTATTAATGGCTATTTCACAAAATATTTAGTAAATAAATTAACAAATTTTATAATACCTAAATTATGGTTAACGTATAGCATCGCTGTGTGTAAGTTGTTTACTAATTTGAGGACTCAAGGGATTTTCAATGAAATTTTATAGAAAATATCAAGAAATGTCAAAGAATTGTTGTCTTAAAAATCAATTTTTCAATGAAGTTATACAGTATGTGTGATACCAGGGTATGTAAAAACTGAAATCCCAATTTCGAACAGTTAAATTTTGAATACTTTTCTCTCTCAACCCGAATTGAAGTTAACCCATAGCTTTGCTTGCAAGCCTTGTTTATATGTGGTGCCCTTTGACAACACTTCATTACAACCGCTGTATTCGTAAAAAACTTCAGTTTAAACTTACAGTTAAATTAAAAGATTTTATTTAGAAAATTATAATTTATTTAATTTTCACTAATAATATGTAGAAAATAACAATCAATTTGTAATGAATGTAAAATTTTGTACCAAAAATAAGTGTGAAATCAGTTAACGAATCAATTGTTTGATGTCTTGTTTGTTGGAAAGCTTTTGTTGGATTCGTTTGGTTAATGGTTTGGTATACAAACCATTCATTATAAGGAATTCTTTGCTGTGATGAGAGACCGCTCCGAACGACAACTGGAAGTCACACAAAGCTATCAAAGGATTGGTCAGCTTCTCGTAAATGCTTTCATCGTTCTCCAGATGTGATAACACCAGAGCCGCCGACTCCACAGTAGACAGACATCCATCGGTGGGTTGCGTTCGGATCACATAATTGCTTGGATTGGTTCCGTTTAACTCGATTTTGGGCAAAGAGATATACGACAGGACGTGGCTATATCTTCATCAGGAATAGTGTATATAAGCGATGGTTATTGTAATTCACGAATCATGATATTTTCACCCGAAGGCCACTTCATTACACAATTTGGTTTATCAGGTATTAACACACAATCCATGCCATGAATTGAGTAATGATTGTGAGTTTGAATGACAGAATCGATGGCAGTTCCGCATAGTTTAACACTTCTCGAGAACGAAGATCTCATATGTGTTGCCGATAGAGGTATTGATTGTGTTGATTGTGTCGTTAGTTTGGTTTGTGATTAACACAAATATATTTAGAAAATCGACGAATACTTTGCTATACGGCGGGACTGAGCGGTGAGAGGAGACCCGGGAAACTAGTATTCAATGTTCAACACAAACTGATGGGAAAGGTTTACGCTGTCGATCACATCGGTATAAATATTTAAACTAATGCTAAGCTTTAAGTTAATGACATTCTTGTGGTTTATATTTCAGGCGATATTCTGATTGCCGTTAACGGACCGGAAGCTAATGGAGTGGCGCCTAAAGGGTTGAGTCTTGATTTGGCGACCGAACAGTTGGTCGACATCTGGGAGCCGACAACCGAACACTTCGATACGCCTCACGACTTGGCCGTCTCGGCCGACAGCACATCATTCTTTGTGAGCCAAATATCACTTAAATCACATAAAAAGTTATTTAAATTCACAATTGTTTAAATCTGTCACATGTTTTGTTCCCTTTTATTAATATTTGTTGTTAAAGATCTCAATTTTCAGTATTCAGAATATACATGTATGTATGTGTTAATAGTATTGTGTTATTCTAATAATTCCATTATTTCATGTCATATGTTGTAATTTTAATGCATTTATTTATTATCTTTATTTATTAAGAGCTTTAAATAACTGTTTTATTGTAATTTATTTTAAACTATTTTGATATAAATGTTACCATTTATTGAAGAGAAGTGTCTTCGAGTGCTTACAAGAAAAGAAATGTTAGTATATCTGGAATTTACAAACAATATGTATTGAAAAGTCATAAACTTATTGTAATTAGTTTTGAATATTGTAAAAGTCATAAAAATTTAAGAATTGATTTGTATTATAGGGTTGAATGCAATGGAAGAACATTTCTCTTAATTTTTTAATGAATAATGTGTTTAATAAAAGTTATTTATTTTACAAATTCATGATTTATTTGATGGCATTAAATGATGGTTTATATGATTGAGAATGGGGTGAAATGTGTTTTCATATTAAACCTGGTACATTGAATACAAGTATTAGAACATTTGTATGAATCAATCCAAAATGAGTACTCCATAAACACAATGTTAAAAAAGTATGAACTGTGTGAAAGCTGAAATTATTTCACTTCACACCAAAGGTGTTTGGAAACACTTACTGTATTGAATTCTGGTCATGGATATGACTAGAGTTGTGATTCTTCGGGAATTGTTAAATAAAATATTAATATAATGCTTGGGAATAACATCCAATTAGTCTAAGTGGTTAGAATGGAGTGAAAATAGACTACTTTTATTTTCCCTAATATTCCCGATTTTAGAATATTTTGAAAAATGTCCGAAAAGTCTTTAATGAAAATCATCCATAATTTTTGAAGAATTCATTAAAACATATGAATGTTGAACATGTATGTATGTATGTTTTATTATCGACTGAGTTAAAATTTTTCTTGACGTAATAAATACAAGTATCGCTGGCTTTGTCCATAAAACTCACTTTTCCAGCAGAATCTAATCATACAGTATTAATTTTCAGTAAATATTAATGAAAATACTAAATGAACACTAAAAGCTGTTACAAAATGCACACATTTGTATCTGTGATTGTGTCCGTCGGAGTCAAGCGTTTGTTTATCATTTGATTTGTTTTCAATTTTGTCAAAAAGAAGGATTCAATTAAAGGAAAAAACTTCATATCTTTTTAACTACAATTCATATGTGAAAAATAGACTTTTCCGCCCTACCCTGTGCTGATTTAGCATGCAATTACAGTTTAATCTATGGCTTTACTTTACCATGATGTCCTCCCATAGGATAACATTATAACATGGGTTTTTATGAGATTATAGCTTAAATCTATATAACGTTAGACACTTCCCAGTTCAAATTTGCCAATTTCAAATTCAGTTTGCCATTTAGACATTTTAAGCCATGAATTTCAAGTAAATTAATGATTTTTATTCTTTATAACCAAATATTTATTTATATTTATTTATAAGTCAAATATGTATTTATATGTAAAATAAAACTTTGTTAAAATGACCCTTAATTTTTATGCTTTATAACCAAATATTTATTTATATTTATTTATAAGTCAAATATGTATTTATATGTAAAATAAAACTTTGTTAAAATGACCCTTATTATGTAATTCGTTTGCCCCCAAAGTCCCAAATGTTTATCTTTAACCGGTAAATATATTTAAAAACATATTCTAAACAGCTTTAATTATTTCTTTTAAACATCGCTCGTATATGTCAACCATCAAACTTATTATTTTGATTAAAATACTTTTATTATAAATTAATGTTATTTTAAAAAATTTTGTCATTTATTTTAGTAAATAAATTAATTTATTCTTTCATTATTTTACGCAAATGCCATCAGTTTAAATATTGCCGTTGAAATGACCGGACATTCGTGAAATTGTAAAAAACGAGTAGATGAAATTAAAGTGCAATTTATACTTGTTTACAAACATCTGAGTTTATTAAAATCGAATTACATACAGGTATGCCTAGAGCCTCTACTTTCGGGAATAAAAACATTAAAATTCGGGCGGGAATCGGGAGTATAAAATGGCCAAATTCGGGAACAAAACCTTATAAATGTATTTCTGTCGCTTATAAATGAGGTATAAATTGTATTAAAATGAATTTCTATGACATTAATCAATAAATAAGCAATAAATTAAGTCTCAAATTTTGATTTTCTATAAATTTACCTAATTTACAGTTGTTGAAATGTATGTGATGATGAAATCAAAACATACTTTTAATACTACAATCATAAATGTGGGAACTCATATCATAAAGAAATTTTATTTTTAAAGACCAACATTTATTAGAATTTTTAGTAAAATCGGTGTTTTTAGACAAATCCTTCATAAAATAGGCTTTTCGGGAGTTTTCCCAAAATATCTCAAAATCGGGAAAATTCGGGAAAGCAAAAATGATATATTTTGGAGCCTTAATAACCTTCGAATAACCCTTGAATATGAGATGTTATTCCCGATACTTTTAGTAACTAAATTTAATCGGGAATTCCCGTAAAATAGAGACTTTACATATGCCTAATTCACATGTGTTTATAGTAGGCCAATGTTGCAATGCATTCCTATGTAGAAGCACAATAATACTAAATATCGTATACAATATGTAGTTTTTTAAATGTATACATGTCTCTCAATTAATGTTAGACACTTTTGGGAAAATTCTTATTTTCCCAATATCTTTCCTCCCAAATATTGGGAATTTCCCGAAAGAGGGAAAACTTTCGAGAGAAAATATTATTAACCACAATTCAGCATTGAATAATGTGGTTTATAGGATCCTTGTCTATGGGATTCTTTAAGCATCACTCGAATTGTGGTTAACGTATAGAATCTCTGTGAACCTTTTTGAAACTATTCTTATCTTTAATAACTTTTTAGCGAATTTTCACTTTTTTCAAATTTTATACTCTATTAATGGCTATTTCACAAAATATTTAGTGAATAAATTAACAAATTTTATAATACCTGAATTATAGTTAACGTATAGCATCGCTGTGTGTAAGTGGTTTACTAATTTGAGGACTCAAGGAATTTTCGATGAAATTTGATAGAAAATATCAAGAAATGTCAAACAATGTCAAGGAATAGTTGTCTTAAAAATCAATTTATCAAGGAAGTTATACAGCTAGAATGTCGAGTTTGTACATCTGTGTACACTCAGTCTTTTTAATGCAAATAGTCATTTATGTAAAGTTTATTACTATTACTATACTATTCATACAATAGTTCAAAAATTAACTTGATCAATCAATAATCACGTCTAATTAAAAGCAGTATTTTTTATGACTCGACAATCTAGTTATACAGTATGTGTAATACCAGGGTATATAAAAACTGAAATCCCAATTTCGAACAGTTATATTTTGAATACTTTTCTCTCTCAACCCGAATTGAGGTTTACCCATAGCTTTGCTTGCAATCCTTGCCCTTTGACAGCACTTCATTACAACCGCTGTATTCATAAAAAAAAAAACTTCAGTTTAAACTTACAGTTAAATTAAAATATTTTATTTAGAAAATTTAATTTTCACTAATAATATGTAGAAAATAACAATCAATTTGTAATGAATGTAAAATATTGTACCAAAAATAAGTGTGAAATCAGTTAACGAATCAATTGTTTGATGTCTTGTTTGTTGGAAAGCTTTTGTTGGATTCGTTTGGTTAATGGTTTGGTATACAAGCCATTCATTATAAGGAATTCTTTGCTGTGATGAGAGACCGCTCCGAACGACAACTGAAAGTCACATAAAGCTATCAAAGGATTGGTCAGCTTCTCGTAAATGCTTTTTAGCAAGAGGTCTACACTATTGTGGTCTCGGCGGCTGAGGTGTCATCTGTCTGTAGGTAGCCACCCAACGCAAGCCTAGTGTATTAACGAACCTAACCAAGGCAAATTGAGCTAAAACCCGTTTCTCCTCAGTATAGGACTGTTCTGTGCGTATATAGACCTCGTCTGACTCCACGTGCCGTCGATTAGTATTATATTATACGAGTCTTCGGTCGACAACTCCGACAGCGGCTGAGATCCCATTCCCGGGTAAACGAGAATTGTTTTGCGTTTACTATTGCTATCGTCTTGTGTTTGGTCTCCAATCACTTCTTTAAGTACCGGATATTTAAAGGTGGAGAACCTCTTGCCTCTGAGGACAACACACTGTCCGCACGACAGACTCAACTCCAATATCTTCGCAGTCCTGAGACATCGTTTCTCTTCGTTCGGGTGTTGAAGGATCACAACTCTGTTCTTCGTCTCTATGGGAACGGCCGGTAAGTGCGGACACCAACACACCGGCAGCGGTCGACTCAAGACATACCAAACAAAACCAATCATTAATTGTGTCAAACATTTCAATTCATATCAATTATACCCGCATTTGAGACAAAGTTGTCGTTTAAGCGGCGGTTCGGCGGAGATGTCGGCCAACTCTTGCAAAACATCGTCCATATTATCACACATTGCAGTCGCGGACACCGAAGATGTCCACCGATTCTCGTGATAACGAGTGATAATAACTAACAGTAAATGATATGCAAAATGAAACACAAATTTAATTAAAATAATACTGTAATTAAAAATGAGTATAACTTGTAATCAATAAAACATATAAATTATGTTTTCATAACATTTTAACGTATTTTATATATTGATTGTTGTTTTAAATTCAAACAAAACATTCACAACAACTGTATGTTAGGGTCCTATGAGTTGTGCACATGTTTTGTGCGGAAATGTATGCATTGGTCACACATTGGGGGACAACATATGGACACACACTGTGTGTATGGTATGGAGTCATGTGATGAACAATTGTTTCATAATGTGCTAAACATTACGTGTATTAAAGCAGTGAATGAATTGCCGGCAAAACTATTGATTTGTCTCTCAATTAAGTGTTAATTGTTTTCTGTTTTAATAACTATTAATGAATTGCAATGAAAATCAAATGAATAAATAGTCGGCAATAATAAAAATGTTGAGTCCATTAAAAGTATTGATATTAACTGTTAGTATCGCAGCAGTGGTTGTGTCGACCGATTCCAGCGGTCAGTCGCCGACGAACCAGAAGTATGTGTCGATCGGTTTGCGGACCAATTGGTTGGAAACGCCTCTCTATCTGGAGTTCGCGGAACTGTTGGCCCAACAAAACGAAGAACTCGTTTGGCTTTACATCGATTTGATCCATAACTTGTTGAACTCGTCCTCAATCCTATCGCTGTCCCCGCGATCACAGTATGACATTATCCTCCAACTCTCGGACCAGTTGTTGTCCTCGAAGTCCATGTCATCGGTGGTGAAGTTCTCGCTCTCTTTGCGAACCCATTCGCCGACAGTCGCTATGTTTAACCAAATGTCAAACGAATTGCTTCTTCAGCAAAAAAGTCTTGAAAATTGCGACACTTTTGTTGAATTGAGTCGACCTTCAGATACAAGTGTATCGATTGATGGCTTCAATCCATTCAATTGCGATCTCATTAATTTGAAGACATCACTGGAAGCGCTAATTAATTCTTTGGACAAAGATTTGGCTTTAATTCATCCAAATATCTACAAAAGTGATCACATATTCCCAAACAGCGGATCAGTTGAGCCCAAGATAACAGTCATTCTGTACGGACAGATCGGAACGAATGCATTCCAAGAGATTCACAATTATTTAAAACAATCGGCAGAAAAGGGTTTAATTAAATATTCGTTCAGACATTTTGTAAAGTCTGGCAGTGATAGCAAAGTGAGTCTCTCGGGCTATGGGGTAGAGTTGGCCATCAAAAGTACGGAATACAAGGCACAGGACGACACTCGGGTGAGGGGTGAGGCCACACAAGACACGGCGGCCATCCATGAAGTGGAGAACAAAAGGCCGGACGAATTGGAAGGCTTTGTGTTCTCTAAACTCAAGCAATCGTTTAGCGATAAAAGTGGGAAAATAGACGAATTTCAGACACATTTGATGGACAAAGGAAAAGAAATCGTGACTTTAAAAGTGTGGGAATTGCAAGAAATCAGTTTACAAGCGGCCAAAAAGGTGTTGACATCCGAGAAAAGCGACGCCTTAAGAGTTTTGCGAGAAATATCGCAGGACTTCCCGACAGAGGCTCGAAATCTGATCAAAATTAAAGTCGACAGCGATTTGAAGAAAGAAATGGAAAGAAATCAACAAATGTTCGCTCAAACACTCAATTTGGGAACGAGTGACGTCGCCCTCTTTGTTAACGGCCTCTACTATGACGTCGACACCATCGATGTCTTCACACTTCTCGATGTGATTAGAAAAGAGCTTAAATTGACTGAAGGATTGCATCAATTGGTTGGCGATAAAGACGATCGGCTTAAGAAACTCATTAAGTTAGACATCAATAGCGATAAACAAGACTTTCAGATTGATATAAGGGATGGAGCGGTCATTTATGTGAATGATGTGGAAAATGACAAAATTTACCAGAACTGGCCGTCGAGTCTTCAAGACATGCTTCGGCCCACATATCCAGGAATGTTGAGAAATGTACGCAAAAATATATTCCATTTGGTTCTTGTGTTGGATCCGAGCAAACGGGAAGCGCACGATGTCTTGAAATTAGCCGAATCTTTTTATGTCCACAAAGCGCCCGTTCGCATAGGTATTGTGTTCGCTGTGAACGCCGACACTTCGGTTGATGGCCGTCAGGACGCAGGCCTCGCATGTCTCGAGGCATTCAATTTCATCAGTCAAGACAAGAGTCCATACGAAGGACTGTCTTTCTTGACTGATGTGATCGCAACCGTTGGCGCCGATCGAGGCGTTCAAAGGGACCTCACGTCTGAAGATGTTATCAATCAGTTTAAAACCAAATACAAGAACGAAGATTTGGACCTAATATTTGGTTCTGATTCTGATTACGATACGGGCCGTAAGTTGGCCTGGGATTTCATTCGCCGCACAGGTGTTGGCAAACCTATCAAAGCTCTCCTAAATGGAGTTGTCCTCAAAGAGACTCATCTGAACGCAGAAATGTTTGAAGAGGTGGTGTTGACTGAGATTATGAAACAAACGAATGTCATTCAAAAAGCCATTTATAAGGCAGAGTTGAGTGATTCCGATGACGTTCTCCAATGGCTTATGACACAGAAGAGTGTTATGCCTCGACTCAACCGATTGATACTCAATACCGACGACTCATCCAATGTTCATAAATATATCGATTTTAGCGGTAAAGCACTGGACGCTAAGTCAGCCAACAATTACGAAAGTTTGAGTTTAAAGGATTTGGAAAACACGTTCGCTTCCTCTCTAAACTATATTACATCTGATTCAGAGAAATGTAATTCAGTTACAGTTTGGTTGGCATCCGATTATCAAAGCAAACCCGGAATCGATATGTTATTGTCAGTCGTCTCACATTTGAGATCAAATAGCCTTTCCATGAGATTAGGTTTGGTTCACAACTCGTTTAGCGTTGTCTCAAAAGTGATCGAATCAGCCATTGTTTCCATCACTCGATCCAACCATTTGTTACAATTTCTTCATAAATTCCTTAATTCTTTGCAAGCGATTGATGTGTTAAAAGAAGAGTCAAAAGTCTTTGATAACGCCATTCATTTGATTAGTGATGAATACCTCGAAAATTTTAAGCAACAATTCAATGCCATGTCAGACAACAGTGAGATTTTCAAAGCACACAAATACTTTAGCCTCAGATCTGACCCGTAGCCTCTCTTCCTGAGGCGCTAACAATAGTTGCCTTTTCACTAGTTTTAAGGTCTCTTGCTCGGGAAGTAACTCCTACTGAAGTCAGATTATCTCTTTATGCGCTGGTTATCAAAACGGTATAAAATACTCACAGAATTGACTGACGAAGAAAAGTCTGATCCGCAAAAGTGCAGTGATTTAGTTCTTAGAATTAGTTCTATTCTGTTATCATTTCCACAATCAAAGGCCAGACACGACGTGAAATTTTTTGCCGATAAACACAGTGTCGTTAACTTAGAGCCCATTCGACCCGACGAGCCATCCCTTTATTTGGTCGCTATTATGGATCCGTTAACGAGGTTTGTATTCATTCATTATTTCAATCTATTTTATCGCAATTAAGATTCAAATTATGGTTTTATAAGTTAGAACTCTTTCGAGTCCACATAATTGAGTTCACCTGTTCTACTTAAAGTAGTACCGTATTGCTCCGCAACTAGTAGCATACAATAAGTGCATTTTATTCTTTATTTGGCTTAATTTGACTAATGCTCTAATTATACTTACGCCAGATATATTTGCATCCCTTGTATACAAATTAATGATAGGTTAACTCATCTCAATAGACTTTTGACCTGACCTTTGGGGGCCGAACCATCTTATAAATCACATTTTTCATAAATTAATTGTGATTAAAAATCTTTATATCACAAAATATTCTTAATATTCTTACAATACCAATTAATTTCAATCTCATACAATAAATGCCGGCAATTACTTTTTACAGTTCCTTACATGTTGTAAATATAAAGGGCATATTTTATGTTAAACTTCATAGTTTTTTAAAAACTTATTTAGTATGATTTTAATTGAAATTACAATAAGATGTTAAAACTATTGAGGTATACTGTAGAATAGTTGCTTTCATTGCTATAATTGCATGCAACTATATACGGACTCTTGCGGTATATACCTGTGTATAAGTTATTCGTCTGGACGCTATAATAGATTTACAAATTGTCCACAAGTTGTGTGCAATCTATTGCTTTTCAAACCTTATTAAATATAAATTAAATTATCTTTTTAATAGAGGAGCACAAAAATTGGCGCCAATATTGGATACTTTGCATCAAATATTTAACACAAAAATACAAATCTTTTTCAATTGTGTGGACAAACACTCGGAAATGCCATTAAAAAGCTTCTATCGATTTGTGATCGAAAGCGAACCAAAATTTTCAGACACCGACGAATTGATGCAAAATACAGCACACTTTTCATCGGTACCCACTTCTCCTCTACTGACTCTAGGAATGGCTGTTCCCGACAATTGGTTGGTTGAGTCAACACTTTCTCTCTACGATTTAGATAACATCCATTTGGATGACGTCGAGGGCAACGGTATATCAGCTGAGTTCGAATTGGAACACTTACTTCTTGAGGGCCATTGCTTCGAGCAGTCGTCGGGTAATCCTCCGCGAGGACTGCAATTCACTTTAGGCACAAATAGCACTCCTGTTGTCGTCGACACTATAGTTATGGCAAACTTAGGGTATTTCCAACTCAAGGCTAATCCCGGCCTTTGGAATCTGAACTTAAGACAGGGAAGAAGTTCTGACATTTACAGTATTGTAAGCCATGAGGGAACCGATTCAACGCCCAGTACTTCGCAAGTGGTGGCACTCTTATCGAGCTTTAAGAGTCATGTCATCAAAATTCGTGTCAATAAAAAGCCGGGAAAACAGAGCGATGAACTGCTTTATGACGCGGACGACGACGACATGGACGACATGAACAGTATTTGGAGCTCTTTTAGTTGGAGCTCATCTTCGAGTCCTTCTAAGAAGAAGTCGAACAATACTGTGACGGAAGGCGAAGAGACGGATCGGATTAATGTATTCTCTTTAGCGACGGGTCATCTCTACGAACGATTGCTTCGAATAATGATATTAAGTGTTCTGAAGAACACTAAAACTCCGGTCAAGTTTTGGTTCCTTAAGAATTATTTGTCGCCTTCTATTAAGAATGTGTTGCCATATATGGCCCGTAAGTATAACTTTGAGTACTCTCTGGTGCAGTACAAGTGGCCGCGTTGGCTACACCAACAGACCGACAAACAGCGCATCATTTGGGGCTATAAAATACTGTTCCTCGACGTGCTCTTTCCTCTGGACGTCAAGAAGATTATATTCGTTGACGCGGACCAAGTGGTTAGGGCTGACCTCAAAGAGCTCAGAGACCTAGACTTAGAGGGAGCGCCCTATGGCTACACTCCCTTCTGTGACAGCCGTAAAGAGATGGAAGGTTTTCGCTTCTGGAAGACCGGCTATTGGGCGACACATCTTCACGGAAGGAAATACCACATCAGCGCTCTATATGTCGTTGACCTCCAGAAGTTCAGGAGAATCGCCGCCGGGGATCGTCTTCGCGGCCAATATCAGGGCCTCAGTCAAGACCCCAACAGCTTATCTAATTTGGATCAAGATTTGCCCAATAATATGATTCATCAGGTATTGAATGGCAGAACTCTTTATACATTATAGTTATGTTTAATTGCTTTAAATGTTTGCATTGCAGGTAAGCATCAAATCATTACCACAGGAGTGGTTGTGGTGCGAGACGTGGTGTGACGACCAATCAAAAGGAACGGCCAAAACAATAGATCTCTGCAATAACCCGAAGACCAAAGAACCAAAACTAACGGCCGCCAGACGTATAGTGTCTGAGTGGCAGGACTACGACAATGAGATCAAAAACATGATGGTTGAGTTGCAGGAGATGACAGCCAACAGTACTATTCAACAATTCTTGGCTCAAAGCCCGCACTCCGAGTCCCGCAACAGTCATCACGAATCACATAAAGAATTATAACATTAGTTTCTGTATTATTCACATGTTATATGTTTTGCTATTTTAATAAATTTCTAATTTATTCATAAATTGTTTTTTTTATTTTGAAAATAAAGTGCATTTATTTTTGAATTATTTGTGAATCTAAATGGCGAGAGTGTGAGAGTTTGGTGAATGAGTATCATATGAATGTGATTAGAGTGGTATATCTGCAGTGGCTGTAAGTTGATCATGAAAACTTATTGTAAAGTGTGCCCAACCATCTACAGTGTAGATTCTACACCCATCTATTGCACAAATAAATGTCGTATTTGAAAACTAGTTTAACTCATTTGATGCCTATTAACTTGAGTTTAAAGATAAAAGTATAGGTTTAATATTTAATATAATGAGTACAGTATTGCCACCACTATTGGTGGCACAGAGAGTGAGGTGATTAATGAAGCTCACGTTTCGATCATTGCATTTCTATATCAATATCATTGTTAAATCATTAGTTTTTAAAAAGTTAACCATTGCTTGAATATAGCAAAAAGCCAATTCTAATCCAATAAATAATATTATTTATATCGACAAATAATATTGTTATTTGATTATAGATAACGAAATGTATCTTCCAATTAGAATCGCTCAAAGAATTGATTGAAAGTAAGCAATTGGTCACTCATTCTTGGTATTCAACTTAAGCATTGAATCCCGTATTGGTGTAAATGAGTGCAAAACCTTAATGATTGAGCCCTGCCTTCCACTCTATTGCTCTACTATTGTTCACATCTGTATTGTGTAGTAATTGTAATAATTCTACAATTCCTATAACAAGTGACAGTGAAGTGAACAGAATATGCAATGCAGTCAAGCCGTCATCAATGCGTACAACACATGCTTTATGTATGCAATGAGTGAGTGATTGACTCCAGCATTGAGTGAATGCACTGTTTGTGAGTCTATTGTCAGACATTTGCAAATCGTTTGTGTTTTGTGTAATGTTTTGTCAGTTATTGTAATTCACTTCAAATTGCCTTTAATTTCGCCATTTATTCAATTAATTAACTATTATTTGATATAATAATTGCATTTAACTTAACATTCAGTCAATTGTCGTCTTTTATTAATAGTTTTGGTAAATATACGAGAATTGAGTGATTATTACGTAATGAGTGTCTCATTTGAGTGATTGTCTAGTTTTCAGGTAATGATAAACTGATGGTAACTCCGATGAGCGGACACAACGCCGGCGAACCCGAGGCCTGGGCTAAAGCCAGACAATCGTTAGCTCAGGTGACACCACATCGGGTGCCCACTCCGGAGGTGACGCCCCAAACGCCTCTCTATTACAACTCATGGCCACAATCTTCGCCCTACGGGTCTGTCATTGCGTTTAAGCATACATTACATGACATTTATTAATGTTATCTTCATTACGATTAGCACTCAATACGGAAACAATTATTACAGCTTTAATTCATCGGTTGCTGTCAATCAATGGCCGCAACCATCGGTCGTAAACCCAGGTTTCGTCGGCACTGCAGAAGTGAAGCCTAATTATGGATCCAATGGTCGAATTGCGTCCGAAAACAGCAATTCTGCCATCAGTTCCGCTATAAGCTTAAAAGCCAACAACTCTTCAATGAGTCCCATAACCCCTCTTACCTCTGCAGCCAATAGTAAAGTCAGTGACAACAATAGCCAACAAGCAGTTAGTATAGAGTCTTCGTCGCAAATGAGTGGACCGCTGAACCCGAGCAACACTGGCATCCGTTTCCAACTGAACAAACCGGCGCCCAATATAGTTAATAAACCAATTAATAACTCATTCGTTAGTAAACCTCAAACTAAAGAACCAAACAATGAATTCCCAAATAAAAGATACGATCAGAAGAATAGCAATGGAAACAAAAGCGAGAGTTCGGCGGAAACACCTCAGGATCAGTGGCCCGAGAGTCTGAAGGAGTACGTGAACAGAGCCTTCTCTGCCTGTATTAACGAATTAGATAAGGATAGGATTGAGATAATCCTGAAGGGAAAGCTGACCAAAGCCCACCACGAGGGCGCCCTCTTTACCAAAGACTGGAACGCAGAACCTCTGCCCCAACTCTCCTCTCCCAACAGTAAGAGTGTTTTCAATGACAGACCAGTGTCTCAATCGATGTCAGAAAAGGATAGGATTAATAGAAATAAGGAATTTGACCGCAAAAGAAGGCCTTTGAGTAGAAGTCGGTCGCGATCCACATCCAGATCACCCGACTTTTATGATTGCCATTCGCTTTCACCTAACGATCGAAACCGCGATAAAAGGAAAAAGACTAAGAAATCGTTTGAAAGGTATTATACTTTATAATGAATTGATTGAAATGGTTTTTAATTTGTTTTTTTTGTCTGAATAACAGCAATAATGCCAGAACTTCAGCCGAATTGAGTCCGAACTCTGATTTTATTCCGTTTAATAATAAACAACAGAATAGAGGAAAAGCAGAGATTTTTACAATTGAGTCGAACTCCAAAAAGAAACGCAAAAATAGAAACCGAAAGAAAAATAATATGAATAATAATACGTAGGCCCGAGAGTCTGAAGGAGTACGTGAACAGAGCCTTCTCTGCCTGCATTAACGAATTAGATAAGGATAGGATTGAGATAATCCTGAAGGGAAAGCTGACCAAAGCCCACCACGAGGGCGCCCTCTTCACCAAAGACTGGAACGCCGAACCTCTGCCCCAACTCTCCTCTCCCAACAGTAAGAGTGTTTTCAATGACAGACCAGTGTCTCAATCGATGTCAGAAAAGGATAGAATTAATAGAAATAAGGATTTTGACCGCAAAAGAAGGCCTTTGAGTAGAAGTCGGTCGCGATCCACATCCAGATCTCCCGACTTTTATGATTGCCATTCGCTTTCACCTAACGATCGAAACCGCGATAAAAGGAAAAAGACTAAGAAATCGTTTGAAAGGTATTATACTTTATAATGGATTAATTGAAATGATTTTAATCTGTTTTTGTATGAATAACAGCAATAATGCCAGAACTTCAGCCGAATTGAGTCCGAACTCGGATTTTATTCCGTTTAATAATAAACAACAGAATAGAGGAAAAGCAGAGATTTTTACAATTGAGTCGAACTCCAAAAAGAAACGCAAAAATAGAAACCGAAAGAAAAATAATATGAATAATAATACGTTTGAATCAAATGAGCCGATAATGCAAATGAATATAAGTCCCGAACGTATGGCTCAACGGAAGGCTCGCTTTGTGGAGATTCAGCCCAAAAAGAGTTATTCCGATTCAAACACTTCATACCCTTTAGCTAACAATATGACAGATGAGATGACATTTGATTTTAACAGTGCTATTGTCGGCACATGTCTTGATTTAGAGAAACAGTATCTTAGGCTTACATCAGCTCCCGATCCCTCCACTGTTAGGCCCATTCATGTTCTCAAACGCTCTCTAGAAATGGCTAAAAATCATTGGAAGAAAAACCAAGACTACAGATACGCCTGCGAACAGATGAAGTCCATCCGACAAGACATCACTGTTCAGTGCATTAGAGACTCGTTTACAATTGATGTCTACGAAACTCACGCCAGAATTGCATTGGAAAAGGTATACAATTGTCTTATTAAAGATGTGAATGCATTAGATTTAATGTGTTTGTCGATTGATTGTTGTTTAGGGCGATCGGGAAGAGTTCAATCAATGCCAGAGTCAGCTCAAAGTGCTTTACGAAGACTTGGATAGTGTCAATAGACGTGAATTTACGGCATATTTAATTCTGTACTATATTTATATGCAAAATAAGTCAGGTATGGCTTGAGATGGGAGTGTATAATGGATTGATTGACTAAATGATTGTTTTGAATAGATTTGCAAATATTGGTTCGGAAGCTGTCGAAAGACGATCTGAACGATGAGGTAATATCTCATGCACTCCGAGTCCGCAGTGCATGGAATTTAAGTAATTATCATAAGCTTTTGAGTCAATACCAATGCGCGCCTAAAATGTCCGCATATCTAATGGATTGGTTCGCATTAAGACAACGCAAACAAGCGTTTAAAGCGATCGTAAAATCGTATGTATTTATCATTTATTACTGTATAATATAATCCAAAAAAGAGTTATCGATTAGATTTCGATCTATTCTTTAAACCCTTCCCTATATTACATATTATTTGTGTTATTTGTATGAAACGATTGGTGAGTATAATAGCAATGATGAATATAAGCCATTGTTAATGATGTGATTGTTTTGAAATTAATTTGCAAATCTAATATTCAGATATCGGCCCACAATTCCCGTCTCGTTCTTAATACAAGAGTTATGTTTTGCGAATAGAGACGAATGCATCGATTTCTTATCGCTATTCGAAATTAAAATTGCAAACGATTCCCTCATTGATTGCAAGGCCGCGCAAAACGCTATCTTTCAGACACCCGACTCATGAAATCCCAAATCTATGCTTTACTCTCACATCCATTCAAATAGTTTATGCAAATACTACACAATACATACCGCAGTCTCACTTGCAATCGCTGGGCATTACAGTACCAGAGCTCATGTCATTCATTGCCATATCATATGATTACTATACAAATCGTCTATAAAAGCATATGTGTATCGATATAATGAAATGCTTGCCATTTGCTATCAAATCAAACGTCTCGTAAGTTTGACACTGAATTAGAATCTGAGGAAACATTTGGCGTTAACTCACAACTTGATTACTCGTCGGAATTGTTTATAACCTTATTTAATATTTGATTATATGTTTGTCTATACAATATGTACTCAATGTATATAACCGTAAGTTGTTTTTAACAAATAAAACTTTAAATTTGCTTAAATCGGTTAAAATGATAACTTTATTCATATTTATACAAATATATCGATATTTACATTGAAATAAAATGACAATTGTGTTAAGGATTTGCTAGACCTATAACTATCCAAATAATGTATAAATAAATTATAAACAATACGCTGACCGCTCTAATTGCTGGCCAACACATACACCGGTAAAGTCCTAACTGTTGTATACGATATTCTTATGCTGTACTTCACATATGATATTAATGACTAAATTAACTACAAATTCGGGCTTTGGATATAAAAAACGTTAACATATCTAAAGGTTTGTAGGGTTGACATCACATACAGTATACATCACCACATTGTGGTGAACACTATGGCCATCAAACAACTGGTCATTTCTAAGCGATTCAAATGTTTAGATGAGAGAGAAGGCCACACACCTGTCAATAGGTCCATATCTTGTGCTCGAATCAACTGTTTTCCCAATTATTATCGTAAATGAATTGATGAATGATTGAAAAAATATGTCAATTCTATACTGAATTTGGTTTTTTTGTATAAGAATTATATCTCAAAATATTCTGTTTTCTCTAAAGTATTGAAATTAATTGAAAAATGATTTAAAATTTAGAGCAATTGATCGATAACTGGATATAATAACGACATGTGTTCGGCGCCGACGATCGGCAGCCGATTATAGCAATAATGGTTAACAATATGCGGAATACTGTTAAAAGACATGTTTTCTGTGCCGAAAGTATAGGTGCCATCACTTTGTCGCACAATCTTGATGTGCATAAACCCACGAACGCATCTGACATTCAATGCAATTCATTACAATTACTGCCACTTTTGCATTCAATTTAATGCTTACTTTAATGATAGCGAGTAGTGGTGTCGAGAGCAGTGTCTCACCAAATAACTGCCCACTCGTGTCGTCCGCAACACATTCTCGCCATCCGTCCGACTGATGTATCCGTGAAACCAACTGAACAATCATTTCAGATAAATATTATCCAATATGTGTATCAAATGAGCGCTAATATTGATAACAAACCCCTGTTTCTCGACCGGAACCGAGACATCGATCGCTTGAGGCGTACTGTCCGTCAAACCGATGCTTCCCTCGACTCCATTGGCGCCGAAACCAATGGATATCTTCTTCCGAGTCTGTCCTTCACTCCGACCATCACTTAAATCGAGGTTTAGTCCCATTCGAGACATTCGTTTGCTTTCCGATGATATGTCTAAACAATCAAATTATTTCATTCATTAGTTCTTTAGTGTCGGGAAGACATGGAAAGGTCTTCAAGACATCACTGCTCTGTCGACAACT
Source organism: Medioppia subpectinata (assembly GCA_905368565.1). Classification (NCBI taxonomy): domain Eukaryota; kingdom Metazoa; phylum Arthropoda; class Arachnida; order Sarcoptiformes; family Oppiidae; genus Medioppia; species Medioppia subpectinata. The sequence goes on from CAJPIZ010000194.1 coordinate 21,179, forward strand.
GGTCCACAGATGGCCAGTGATGTCACCAGAAGACCAATTCATAGCTCGGGTGATGTCAAGAGTACAGACTTTGATTGTTTTCCTCATTGATTGTAGTCATCAATGGATTAGATCGAGAGGTGATGTGAAGCGAAGAGCTGTCACTGGAATCGATGCCATCGTTTGAATGTGCGCTTAACTCGAGTCCATTCATCTCTCCTTCGGGTGTCTTAATAGTCCACAACTCATTGGCCACTAATTGTCTCTCATTTGTTGGTGTATTGAGTGGTGACGGCATCGCCGGTCAGACCCGAAGATTCAGTCACCAGATATTCAAATCAAGCCATCGATCGCTAAACACATCATTCAATCATTCATTCAATTGTTTGTAAACTTAATGTTCAATACTTTAACCAATACTTCATATAAACAACGCCTTCACTGTCAGAGTGGGGCACAAATGAGTCCCCTTTTGGGTCCCCTTTAATGCTATTGAATGGCATAAACCCCACAACACTTGCATTCACTCACAATCCACTCGTGTCATTGCTTTTCATATATTTTTATTTTTCAACGCTTCATAAGTTATGACATTTAAACATTGTTTGGTTTGTATTGATTGCGCCCTTTCTATAACACACTGTATGGTTGACAACGTTATAACAGTGACAACGACTACAATGAGTGCTGAATATAATGCATACGTTTTGCGTATTAGTGACGAATTGACGACAGTTTGTAAGCAAATGATTCACATCTGAAAGCCTTTATTAAAAGTGAGTCATGTCTTGACATTACGTTTGTGTGAATACATGTGGACTCGAAGTAACACTCATTGAGTGTTGGCTTTCCTCACGCTTTCAAACACTAAATAACACTAAAACTGATGTTTTGTTTTCAATTTTGACTTTTGTTTTGTTTTTGTTTACAATTAGTCTCACAAAGAGTTTGTATCGCAACTGACGTGAAGATGGCCTCCGAAGAGGAATCCAATGGTCGGATCCGCTTTGAGATCAGCGATTGGGACGTCAAGAATGAGTTCAATCCGTCGAGAAGTACTCAATCGAAGCGCAAACTCAAGAATTTGCAAATCTATGGTCAGTATTGGGAACTGTTGTCAAGTGATAGACAACTAATGTCTTATTGTTTGCCATCATTTGCAGGCAGTTTCGCAGAGAGCGATAGCGACGACCAAATGGACACCAATGACACGAAACCAGTGAAACAAAAGGGCATTAATTTCATTAGCGGTGGTCTTAAAGACGATTTGGACACAAATGCAAGTGAAGAATTGGATGACAACGAAGAGGTGATGACATTTCGGACCAATAAATCGAAAAGTGAGGGAAAGTCGAAGAATAAATGGAACCAAGAGTTCGCTGGCATTCGGCGAACCAATGCTTTCGGAGACGAAGACTTCGGTCGCTGGGAGTCTCACACTCGAGGAATCGGAGCCAAACTGTTAGGAAAGATGGGTTACGAACCCGGGAAGGGTTTGGGCAAAAACCTTCAGGGAATCACTACTCCCGTCGAGGCCAAGAAGAGAGCGGGTTTTGGTGCTATTGGTCTCTACGGATCCGAACATAAACACAAACCAATGAATACTGACGAGACATTTGACGACAATCTAAAGACTCGAACCAAACCTAAAACAGTGTCCGAAAGGAAGAAAGAAGTGATAAAAAGGATCATTAAATCGACGGATCAGATAATAAGAGAACAGATCACACGACCAATGGATGAAAGCGAATTGAATTCAATGAAAGTGATTGACATGACTGGACCCGAACAGCGAATTCTTGCCGGTTATCACGAAATCAGCAAATCATTAGGTTTTAGTCAACGCGGTGTCGATGACGGCGAAGACGACAGCGATTTACTCGATGTGACCGAAAAGGAAATTCTCGAATTGACTCTTCAGATAAAGAGGGAATCGAATCGCTTGGAGACTATTGAGGAAGAGATCAATCGAATCCAAGTGGCAAACAGTGAAAGAGAAACTCAGATCAGTAATTATGAGAGCGTTTTGAAACATATGATGGATTTGAGTGAAAAAATGAGTGAAAAGGAGCTGTCAATCGATGAAATGCTCCAAAATTACGATCAGTTACGAAATGATTTTCCGGAGGAATTCTATTCCCTTCGATGCTATGAAGCAGTGGTTCCAATGGTTTTCCCACTCATTCGATGTGTTCTTCAAGATTGGAATCCATTAACAGATTGCGAATCAATGAAACAACTGTTTATTAAACTGAAAACTACTGTAAACTTTGGCGAAGAAGGTGTCTATGAGTTGCTGTTATGGGAGCTTTGGATGCCTGTTGTGCGAAGACATATCTGTGAATTGCCTTCTATCAGACAATGTGATGAAGTAATTAATTTGCTGGAGTCGTGGCGACCACTTCTACCCGATTGGCTCTTTGATAACATTATTGATCAAATAGTTTTGCCACTCATTCAAAAGGAAGTGGAAGAATGGAACCCTTTAACAGATACGGTTCCCATACATTCATGGCTACATCCATGGCTTCCTCTACTGGTCGAGCGATCACTTGAGCACTTATACGATCCGATTCGTCATAAGTTAGCCAACGCTTTGACTAATTGGTATCCAAGCGATGGTTCGGCAAAACTAATTCTGGAGCCGTGGAAAGGGGTGTTCAGCGCCGGTGCGATGGAAGCCTTTCTTAATATCAATATAGTTCCTAAGTTAGAGATAGCGATGCAGACATTAACTATTAATCCACACCAACAATGTCTGGATGTGTGGCATTGGGTGATGTCGTGGCAGGACTTAGTCTCCACAACAGCGATGGTCACTATATTAGAAAAAAGTTTCTTTGGTCGTTGGCTTAATGTCTTGTATAACTGGCTCTCAAACGGTTCCAATTTAGAAGAAGTTAGTAAATGGTATTCTGGATGGAAATCAATGATTTCTCCGCAACTCTTAGACCACCCGTCTATTAAAGACGCTCTGAAGCGAGCGCTGGATATGATGAACGCGTTTGCATCCAATCCTAACCTTCCAAAACAGCCCTTCAATGCATTCTATGCCCCGATTCGACCGCAACAACAGACCACTCCTACGATTGCCATCTCAAGCAAAGACGCCGTTCCCGACGTTTCCATCAATTTTAAGCAATTAGTCGAACGAAGAGCTGAAGAGAAGGGAATACTATTTATTCCGATCACCAATCGATTCCATGAAGCGAAACAAGTGTATAAATTTGGAAAATCTATGGTTTATATCGATAGACAGGTGTTATTCACAATAAACAACAATAAATGGGTTCCCACTTCACTCCAAACACTCCTTGATTTCGAGAGTTAACTCTAATTATGCGCTAATTTTTAATCAAATATAAAATTAAACTCATATTTAAAACATTTATTGTCAATAATTTAAATATTTAATATTTTTAGTAAAGATATATTTATTTGATGTAAAAATAACATTTACAGTAAATGTAAAATTTAACATAATATGAATGAAATGCTATTCGCGTCTCAAGTTGTCGAGTCTGGCCTGAAGGTCGGCGTCCGCGTCGGTCACCGCCACCGGTGTCTTGGCGTTAGCGGCCGACGGGTTGAGAGAGCCTATAGCTTGTGGCAAATCATTGAGTTGTTGGTTAAGCTGAACGCCCAACTCATCCAACACTTGGGCCACCACTGCGTCGCTCTCCTCCTCGTCCTCTTCATCGCCCATCACATCATCGATGGCGTCGTTCATCATCTCTTCCTTCATATCCATTATCTCCGACTGTCTCTCGAAGTCAGCCATAATTCTCTGAATCTGTGGTAAATTCATCTGTTTGTTCATCGATGCGAGGGCTCGGGTCACGCCTTTCATAGCCATCGCCATCGCGTTCTGCGACCGCAATGTCTGCACTTTGAGTGCAATCGCCTGAATGTTGGCCTTCATTAGTATAAACTTCTTGACGTAACGTCGGGTTCGCACCAAATCCTTGGCCATGATCTTCACGGCGTCCATCTGATTGTCTTTCGCCATCTTTTTGATGTCTGCGATCAACTTCTTCTCCTGTGCCTCCATTTTAGTCCTCTCTCTGTCCAAATCGCGGACCGCTTTATTCAAAGCCCTTTGGTTTTGTCGTAACAGTTCCTCCGGTGTCTTCTTCTTACCGAACAACCACTCCATCCCTTACCACAAGATTAGCACAAATACACGATTAATACACGATTAATACACGATTAATACACGATTAATACACCACTAATACTGTAAACAATCACTTAATCACAACTCAATTCAATCACTCAATTGTAAACTCAATGATTGCTTAAACATTTGTCAACATTTCGCACAAATCATAACAATTTTGCAATCATTTCGACCATAAATGATGTCATCGATTGGACAACACGTCTACGGCTTTTACCACACGTTCACTCATTTATATCACACGTTATTTACAGTCAGAGTTGAAGGCATTATGCTTTCAAAGTTGACAATACTTTTGTTGAGTCAAACCCTCTCTCTGTGAGACCTGTGAGCGCACTCTCTGTACGCCATTCGCTGATTGGTTGACGCATTTGAATGAGTCATTGACTGCGGGGTATAAAAGCGTTGCCAACGTATAGATCAGGCATTCGTTGTGAAGCATCAGTTGTGCAGTCAGTCATTGTTAACGACTTTGCAATTGTCACTCACTATCTCTTAATTGTCTTAATTGTCATTCATTACCACTAATCCAATCAATCCATTGTAAGTTTGCTAACCATTAAGATGTTGTCCAAAGCGGTACTGCGTTGGCAGTGGATGTGAGACACTGGATGTGATGGTGTGGTTGAGCGCCAAAGTGGCATAACTGCCATATCTAGGGTGCGGTCAGCCCTTCACTCCCTTTGTCTCCATTCCCTCCAAACTCTCAAACCGTCGGTTCATTTGGTCTACAATTGAATTGTTAATTGAAATGTTTGATTGAATTGCTTGCAGACAATGCGTGAATGTATTTCCATACACGTGGGTCAGGCGGGCGTACAGATGGGAAACGCCTGTTGGGAACTGTATTGTCTCGAACACGGCATTCAGCCCGACGGACAAATGCCCAGCGATAAGACCATTGGTGGCGGCGACGACTCGTTCAACACGTTCTTCAGCGAGACGGGTGCGGGCAAACACGTGCCGCGCGCTGTTTACGTGGATCTGGAGCCCACTGTTGTGGATGAGGTGCGTACCGGCACTTACCGTCAGCTCTTCCATCCGGAACAGCTCATCACCGGTAAGGAGGACGCGGCCAATAACTACGCTCGCGGTCACTACACTATTGGCAAAGAGATCGTGGATATCGTTTTGGACCGCATCCGGAAACTGGCCGATCAGTGCACAGGTCTGCAGGGATTCCTCATTTTCCACTCGTTTGGTGGCGGAACCGGATCTGGCTTTACATCGCTTCTGATGGAGCGCTTGTCTGTGGATTACGGCAAGAAGTCTAAGTTGGAGTTCGCTATCTATCCGGCGCCGCAGGTGTCGACCGCTGTGGTCGAGCCGTACAACAGTATTCTCACCACTCATACCACACTCGAGCACTCGGACTGCGCTTTTATGGTCGACAACGAAGCCATTTATGACATCTGTCGCCGCAATCTGGACATCGAGAGACCCACTTATACTAACCTGAATCGCCTCATCGGACAAATTGTGTCCAGTATTACCGCTTCTCTTCGTTTCGACGGCGCTCTGAACGTGGATTTGACTGAATTCCAGACCAATTTGGTTCCCTATCCGCGCATTCACTTCCCGCTCGTGACATACGCTCCGGTGATCTCCGCCGAGAAGGCATATCACGAACAGTTGACTGTCTCTGAGATCACCAACTCTTGCTTCGAGCCCGCGAACCAAATGGTGAAATGCGATCCAAGACATGGCAAGTATATGGCCTGTTGTCTCCTCTACAGAGGCGATGTCGTCCCCAAAGACGTGAACGCAGCCATCGCTGCCATTAAGACCAAACGCAGCATTCAGTTCGTCGACTGGTGTCCGACTGGTTTCAAAGTAAGTGAATCTATCGCTTGTCTTATTGTTCCCAACGCTAATGATTGCATTGTCTGATAGGTTGGCATCAATTATCAGCCGCCGACTGTGGTTCCGGGCGGAGACTTGGCTAAAGTGCAGCGCGCGGTGTGTATGCTGTCCAACACGACTGCCATCGCCGAGGCGTGGGCTCGACTCGACCACAAGTTTGATCTGATGTATGCGAAGCGTGCGTTCGTTCACTGGTATGTGGGAGAAGGTATGGAAGAGGGAGAGTTCTCTGAGGCCCGCGAAGACTTGGCCGCTCTCGAGAAGGACTACGAAGAAGTGGGACTCGACTCCACTGAGACCGGCGAAGACGAGGCCGGAGAGGAATTCTAAACACTTAATGAATGGGCGTTTGATTTGAATTTATTGATAATTAATTGATTTTCTAAATGCCTTTAATTCCGTTCTTTGATCACTAAATATCTCAATAAACACTACATTTGTTTTTATCCAAAAAATGCTCATTTATTTGAATGATTCAAGTGATTACTTATTAATACTAATTTTTGAATAAGGTTTTAGTGATAAGTTAGTCAATAGTAGTTTGAAATGATGTCCGATTACTAATCGACGATTAGTGATAGATTTAAATAGTTAATAATTTTAGCCCACAATCGCCTACTCATTGGTAATTGAATAGTGATTTAAAGTACAGTAAGTCGAGNACTGTAGGTCCAGTCTATGCTGTATTGTAGTGAAGCTGACAGTCTATCGCTGTATGAATGGGTGGTTTGCTTTGAAAGTGGGAACCAATGGTATCGGACGTACTCTATGCCCGACACGTGAGTGTTGACTGACATCCATATTATGTACAACTGATGCCTAATGTTATGCTTTGAACACCAATTGATTCAATTGTGAAGTCATTTCAATGAATGCCTATTATGTGTGACATTTAGTGACCACAAGTAGTCAACCAATTGAGACAATGTTCTGGCAGTTTGACACCGGATTTGTCTCACAAATCGATGCCCTCCTCGACAAAGAGGTGATACTCTGTCCACCATTTGGTCCATATTTTAATTGTTTGTCTCTTGCAGTCCGTCTCCCTTCAGGAGCTGATGGAAGAGGAGGACATTCTTCAGGAGTGCAAATCCCAGAATCCAAAACTGATTCAATTGTAATTATGATGATATTGTCGTACCTTTTTGTCCCATCCATAGGACCTAATGATAGGCTCGAAAGAGTTGTGTTGAATACATGTAATTGATTTGTAAAACCTATTTAAAGCATAACTCGTCGATCAGTGGTGGAAGAGATGGTAACGTTGATCACAAGTGAGCCGCCGATTGACTTGAATGAGAGGATCCGTTATAAATACGCGAACATCGCGTGTGAGATAATGACCAGTGATGTGAATGTAATCGTTGATGCCTTAGTGATGGACGACTCGATGCTCACCAAACTGTACGCTTTCATAGACACGGACCGACCCCTCAACCCATTATTGGCCAGTTTTTTCAGTAAACTTATGGGACATAATCAACACTTTTTTTGACTTCAACACAAACTCAAGAACTTCAGATTTCTGAAATAATCAAATAACAACTGTGTGTAGCTCTGGAGTCGGTATTACCTAGACTAAGAGTTTGAATAGTAATCATATGATAATCTCGATCTCAGAAAAACCATTATTAAAGTGAGTTTTCAATACATTTCTTATCCATAGTATATATTAAATAAATTTAATTTCTACTCTTTCAGTGGCTCTACGAAAACGATTTAATTAAGAAATTATTGTTTATATTCAAAACCAATTGTTTGCCTCAAAGGCATATAAACGCCGCGCAACTCATTTGTGACATAATTAAGACAACCCGTGAACACCAATCCCTTCTTCAAGATAAAGTCGATTCCGATTTATTGCTCGATTCACTCGAATCGTATGTATTGTCTTTTGTTGAGCATTGAGTTGTCTCACGTCATCCATAAGTTTGAACACTTGTTTCACACAAATTACTTCAAATCCATGGCAATCATAGATGACATGAGACAACTTAATTGTCATAAATTAATGGCAATTAACATTGTTTTTGGTTACAGGACTGAAATTGTAAGCGAATTATTAGAGAATATGTTTACATCTCGAGCAGAGAGCAGTCTTGTGAGTGGGCTTTCGGTAATCCAATCACTTGTTGAATATAAGCGTCACTGGTATTGATATAACACTACAGAGTGCGGAATCTTGAACTCACTATTATACACAAACTAAACATCGTACTTATAGTTATCTGTTGTTTATGGCTAGGGAGTTTGTTTACAGGGCGTTTTGAGACTTAAACTTCCTTACGGAGTTAGCTATGGACAGCAAATGGGGAACAGAACTGACATTAATGGTTGCGAACAGATCACAGCTCTCGATACGGAACGGTTGACCAAATGTATACGACAAGTGGAGGCAGCGATTCTGCCACGACTTGACGACTTTTCATCACTTCTGGACAATCCTCCGCCACAACAACCAATCAGAACAACTGTCGGACTCATTGAGAAGCCATTGGGAGTGACACGACTAGAAGTGGCTCATCTCATCACCGCTCTCCTCAACACTAATAACCAAGAAATAAGTGACAAATTGCTGCAAATGAATACATTGCCTCTTCTTCTTGTGAGTTCTCTTCATTCGTTGCAATAATTTTTCAATAAATTAATTAATGAATTATTTTTAAATTTCAGAATTTATTCTTTGACTATCCGTGGAATAACTTTCTCCACAAACAAGTCGAGCAAATGATTGCTTGTATTTTGAATAACAATTCCAATTCTGATCCCAATTGCAATGAATTGCCTTCAGATTGTGATGAATCGATATCATCGGCTACTAATATCCCGGCTTTAGTCAAACAACTGTTAACTCAGTGCCAACTCATTGAAAGAATGTGTGATGCTTTTGAAGACAGCAATACATCCAACAGCGAGAGCCAGACGACAGAATTAAAGCCTATTTACACACCAAAACCTGGATATTTGGGTCATTTAATAATTATAGCAAATCATTAACTGTCATTTACGTCATTTCTATATAATTTTGTTGAAAATTGAGGACTTTGCGAACTTTTTACCGTTTGTAAACAGCTTGTTTATAATCGTTTTTAGTTGTTTTGAGATAGCTGAGGAGAGCAGAACGAAATGCCAAATTCTGTGGCTATGGATGAAGAGTCTCTCCGACAACAGGAAAGCACTCTTCAACAGGTATTGGTTACTAAATTGTGGCCGAAAACTGTCTCTAAAGCGTTGGTTTCTTATTTAGGCATTCATTGAATACCAAATGCAACAAATGACACGAAATCTTTGCACACAAATTGCATTCGCGGCCAACGAATTCACTGAAGTTAACGAAAGCATTCCGTAATCATTTTGAATTATTGGTTATCTATTGTATCCTAATATCAATATTCTGTTTTATATACAAAAGCTCTCAAATAGATTCGCTCTCAAGAATTAACTTCAACTTTGAGAACCAATTGGTAAATAATTAACTTAAAACATAGATTTAAAATAATTTAGTTGTAGTTGTTTTAAACACATTTTTGGTTACATTTAAAGCAACAAAAGGACAATAGTTTAGAGTTTGAGAAACTATGTACTGAAAGAGCGAAGACAAGTCTGGATAGTAATAGCAGTGACG
>CAJPIZ010000195.1:0-30818 GCA_905368565.1 Medioppia subpectinata
GGACCGATCTCTACGGCGGTTCACTCGACAATCCCATGCGTTTTGCTCTGTCTATAGCCTGTGCTGTCCGGCAGGCGATCGGCGACCACATAGTACTGGCCGTTCGGGTGTCGGTCACCGACTACTGCACCGACGGTTGGGATGTGAAGCAGACCGTAGTGTTGGCCAAACGGCTCAAGGCTTTGGGCGTCGATCTCATTGACTGCAGCTCTGGAGGTCTAGTGTCGGGCGCCGGCAACTCATCCATGAATCCAACGGCCATTCAGATAGAGAGCGCCAGTATTATACAGCGAGAGGCAGGTGTGGCCACCGCTGCTCACGGCTTGATTGTGGACCCACACCAGGCCGAGCACGTGCTGACCAATACGGGCGCTTCGTTGGTTATAATGGGCCGGGCGTTGATAAATAACCCCAACTGGCCGTATATGGCGGCCGACGCGCTGGGAGTGGAGGGCCCGGCAGTGAATGGTATGTTCAAAGTGGCCGCAGGCAAGCCGTGGGGCACTCGTAGTCATTGGCGCAAACAGGTGGCTGACTTGCAACACCAGTAGAGTAACCATATGTTTATTTAAAATAAACCATAACCATAAGTAGTAAAAGAAGTGAAACCAGGAGGAATTATATAACATAATGTGCAATATTGTGCACATCTTATGCAATAAAAATATTGATTATTAAATATTAAATGAAGTCTCTCTCTCTCTCTCTCTCTCTCTCTCTCTCTCTCATTCATTCATTCACTCACTCTCTCACACACAGAAAAAATAGAAACCAATTGTGGGTCTGATTGAGAGATGTGACTCACTCTCACTCCATTCGCATCCCTCCCGTCTCCCCATCGTTACGCATCACTGCTTTGTTTTATCTCTCTCTCCCTCTCCACTATCCTATATTATTATCTCCCGATTATTTTCTTATATAAAATATATATTACTCTATTCTATTCTATTCTATGAAAAATATAATTAATATTAATGTGTTATAATACATATGCCATTAAATTGATGTGTAATGGCTCAGTGATTTTTAGGGGTGATTTTGGGGGGCGAATGCGGGGATACGGGAATCCAATGCTAATGGAAAAAATGCACACATTATGGTAGGGAATGATGAATTATTATGATATTACAATACAGTGTTGCTGTAATAAGTTTGTACAGTGGAATTTATATAAAATAAAGACAATCTAATGTATTTTTGTTATCAAACGTTGCTTTAAGACATGTCCAAAGACATGGGCATAAAATGCTTATAAAAATAGACTTCTATTGGATGATGAAACTAAGAAAATGCCCATTTTTATCGATTGAAACCGCGTATAAAATGCTGTGTTTCGCTATTTTTTGCTCATAGAATCATGAATTCTGTCGACATCAATGAACGCGTTGGCCAAATACTTTTAGGCCGAATGCGAATGCTTAAGCTGACTAAAACAGCACTCAAAATTGTCGACAAATTTGTTTCGCAGGACAAAAATGCAGAAATGGAGTATATAGAGTACTTACGGGATATCAATTCTATATACCAGACCGGGCGAGAAGGCACTCATTTGCCGGCCTTAGAAGGTATAATTGATGACAGCTCGGACGACGAACCCTCTAGTCCATCCGTGACTACACCAACAGTAAATACAACACCAGAGACGATAGCCTCTGCACCAGCACCAGCCTCTACAGCACCATTACCATCAATTAGAGCATCATTACCGGAGACTGTAGTTTGCACCGCACCACTAATGCCCGCGCCGACAGCTTTACCATTGTCCGGACCGGTATCATCCGAGCCCGAGCAAGAGGTTCAGCCTAGGTCAGGGCTGGCAAATGCCTCACTCCCTGTACAACAGGTTGAGTCTCGTCCACCGTTAACAACCGTAATCGAACGGGTGTATCAAAGTGAACACCAGCCCACACAACCGGTGGCACCTCAATTTCCCGCCCCTTTGATACATGTGCCACCGGTCAACCGTTATCTCGGGCCCATAGGTAAGCGCACACCCGCTTCGGTGACTGGCAGTGAGCCCCGCCGTTTGTCAGGCATTGATGAAGGAGAAATACCTGATTGGCGTTCACTTCCCGCTTACTCAACCCGACGGTCACCCCCACCCTACTCTCAACGGACACGATCTCCTTCGAGACGGTCAACACCACCGCGTTGGGAACGGGAACGGCAAAGCCATTACCGCGGCCGATCACCGCCTCGACCATACAATCGGCCCAAACCGATAACACTGCCTACGTCTCATAACGTAGGATTGGACCCGAGATGTTCCTTCATTAAGAAAACAACACCGAAACCGATCCCAACCGGAAGGGTTAACCCAGCGTTTGCCCAAAGTGGAGCACAACGTCCGATCAGGATGGACACAGAGACCGCTGCGGCCGTCGCTTCCATTCAGCCGGAACAACAAGGACATGTCATACCTGGTCAAATGGTTGACCAATCACAGCTCTTTTCATTTCTTCGTCAACTATCCCCTGGTCACCTCCAGTCTTTCTTAAATAAGCAATAATATACTTTTTCTCAATAAACTTAACCATAATATTTATATAATCACTGCATTATACTGCCATCTATACTTATATAACATTTAATTTTCTATAATATTTGTATAACAATATTTATTCACAATATATCAATAAATTCATATTTACATTCATGACATATTTGTATTTATTATTTATAATTTGAACATTTTTTCTGCGCACATTACTTCAATCTATTTATGTTTATCTCAAAAAGTACACATTAGAAACGTGCGTACAAATTTCTCGTCTAATTCCTAGTATTAGGTATTAGTTAAGATATGTGAAGTTCATGTGCATCTTTAGTTTTTGTAATATCTTATTATTTAAGAAATTAAGCGACTTTTTGTTATTGCGTCACCAATTTATTATTAATAAATATAGAGAGTTTCACTCTCATATAGATTGAGTGAATTCCACTCTCATATGGTTTGCCCGAAATTGGGGTGAGCAGTGAGTCGTGACGGTCACTGATGCGTGACCATTACAGATGTAATATAAATGACAAAAATATCACATTTTATTTTTATTTTTATATTTAATAGTAGATATATTTAACAGTAAAAATATTATTTAAATTAAATTAAAATAATAATTTTTTTAATTAACAATTAATTTATAATGAAATGCAATGGAAATGTAGAAATTATCCAATTAATTGAATGTGTTTTTGGTGTTGAATTATCTCTAATGAATGGGTCTTATCGTTGATAGTATTTGTGTTTTTAGCATCAATAGTGTTAGGAATGTGAGACAGTGTTGGAGTGGATGGTGTTGTTGTGGTTGGATTGGGAGGAGTGGGTGGTATCGGCGAGTGTTGTACTTTGTATTTCTTGTATTGAGCCATCATTTGATTCATTTTGGATTTTGTGACCAAACCATACATTTCAATGCCGTCTTTCACGGAATCGTCACTACATTCGCCAACATTTGATTCTTTAATGATAATCATATAATTAACTTCTCTTATAATTTTATTAAAGTTTTGATTTATTATTCAAATGATGTCAAAACAAACAGTTTTTTATTTAATATTTTTTATTATAAAAACAATACAAAATGTCTATTTATTTTGTGTCTGTGTTTCATTTGTTGCACTTCAATGGTGCTGGCATTACGGTACCTTATATAACTCGTGGTTAGCCATACAGAGCGCCAGAATTTGCTTATTTATTCGCAAACGCGGAGCGATAAACACAAAGTTTTGCGTTTTCTTGTCGATCGGTTTGATTACAAAACGCTTGTCATTAAACGATATGTTCCTGATTTCACTCCACGGGAAGCCTATCTTTGGCGTCAGTTTGTCCTCCTTTTCGTATATATTGAGACCCAACGCGTCCACTCCTAACCACAGATCAGTTCCCTTTTTGTTTATAATCTCGAAATAGTTTACGCCATACATCTTCAGGGACTCCATCATCGTGGTCTGGGAGGCATTTCTTTGTGTTGGGCCACCAGTTGGTGATCCTCTCCTCCCACTGCTTTCGAGACAGTTTGTGCTGATCTGAGACTAGTTGCGGCAAAAAGCGATCGTTTTGAAGGCTGTCCTCTTTATGGGTTTCCGCGTTATAGTTGCCATATTTGGCCGAATTGCATATGACGACAACAACACCAACGTCTCCGGCGGGCAGTAGATCTCATCACTCAGTATCCCATACTTCATCTGCAGGTAAACCGTCCGAAAAGTGATGTCCGCGACGTCTTCGGGAAAGAATTTCCCAAACTGTTTGTCTGTTGTTTTCACACACAATACAGAAGTACCACATATTGTCAATTATTACTGTGGTACTTCTGTATTGTATGTGGAGCAACGGACAGATTACTTCAGACCAACTGATTATGGATTACACACTATCACTGATATCACCAACAATTGGTCCACTAATGCACAGACACTAATAAACACAACGAGTGTTTGGTTTGTTTGAATCAAATATGGGATATAATTGAGAAAAACAACAAATTTATGGCAATTTTTTCAAAATAGCGCCTAATTTTCAATACAATACACTTTTTACTGTTGAATACACTTGTATTGACTGCTATAAAAGGATAGTGTTTACACTGTATAACGAATACAGTACTGCACACACACTGTATGAATGTATTGAATACTGTTATAGGGATAGAGTGTGGAGTGGTTTACGATATTATGTCAAAATTAGTGATCAATTGTTAAACACATACACCATATGAGCATTGATTGAGTGTATGAATGAATTTGTTGCCAATAATCTCAATGATTACACTGTAATGCAATTGAAGGCATAGAAAGAGCCATCTGTTGTGTCCATTCATATAATGGTACGTTATTTGTTTTCAAAATAACAAATGCAAGTTAAGGCTTAAATACTGACATCTGTTGTGTCGTTTACTTAACACGGCTTCAATGTGGGGAACATTTCATAATTGATAATTAGATATGACTTTTGAAATACCGGATTAGTTTTGATATGAAGTTTTACGATATTATTATGGGATAAATGCTAGCGTCTATTCATTCACAGACCTTATATAACATATACTGTATTAGTAATTGATAAGTGGTTTACAAACCCACTCCCCGTCAACTATTTCCTATCAGTCCTATTGTATGGTATAATGAATGCATTTATAGACAAACACCCTATTTTCTAAATTTAGGCAAACATTGTCTATTCATTTGTGTAAACAACGAAACCATTGGTTAACAAACATTTCATTTATTGTATGAGTGTTTAGCATAAATAGCGACATCTATTGGTATTAAATATCAATCATTTATCATTGTTTATAGTTTCACAATTTGTTAAACATTTTTTATTGGAAACTATATTTAAATATATATTATATAAAAAGTATAGTTTGTTTGTTATATAGATTTTTAAAATCATAAACTAATTGCCAGTATTTGTCGTCTAAAATATATTGCCGTTAACTATATATACGATTAGCAAAAATTAAACAAAAGTGCATTAAATTTAGTGCTTTAATTGCAAAATGCAAACCGCAGTCATTATATTGTATTATTCGTCACAATCTGTGCCTCAAATGCTCAGATTTTTAAAATTATTATTTGGATTTTGTATTTTAATTGTTTTTCACTGTTTTCATACCATTTACTCATAATTATTATAATTAAAAGTAATATATAAATATATACATTATATAAACTGTTTTACATATTGCCTATCAAATGATAACTTAAAACACCGGTCTTTTTCCAATGCATACATAAATTATACCAACAAATAAGTGTTACTTATATTTTAAATAATGTATTTTATCGCTAAATAATATTTATACCAAAAAATATAACTACAAATGAATGAATAAAACCAAACACTGGATTCAAAATCAATTAAAAATTAAACCAAAAATATCAAAAATGTTTTTATATTTTACATGTAAATGCAATAATTATAATAAACTACTATATGATTCCCGCCCCCACTACTCTCCCCCCGTTAATAAATAATTTTAAAAACTTCAACTCAAAAATGTTTCAATATTATGTGATTTCATTTCCTGTCTGTCTATTGTCTGATGAGTCAAATGTCAATTCAAATGAGTGCTCAAACCATTGACCACTATTGAGGGTTGATAGACATAAATGCATTACCAACACTGACAACCCACTCAAAATAGTCTTTAAATTAGTTCCCGCTTTTTCCATATAACTGGCGGCGTCGGTCACAAATAATAATACTTTTTTAAATTAAATTTCTTTGGGCTATAATAATTGACAAGCATTGAAAAATGCTGTCTGTATTGTCACATGTTTTGAGTTTAATTTTCATATAATCCCTTTATCACACATTATTTGAACTTTTTAACAGATTTTGGTATTTATTTAATATTTTGTGTTTACTATTAATGCTGTACTCTTTAGTGTGTTTTGCAAACATAATTAATCAATTAATTAATTAAATCCGATTTATCATTTCTGTAAATATATTTTACATTAAATATATATTAAGTATAAACTACTAGTTGTAAATGTATGAAAAACACATTCCTGTCCGGTCGGATCCATTATATTGTAACGTCAGTATATTGTGGCACATCGGAGTAAATGGTACGATCCGTATGAAAGACTAGTTCATTATAAAGCATACCATTGGATAATAACAAAACATGCCTATTATATAATATACGCATGTTTTTACAGTATATAAATAAACGTATAATATTATTTTATATCATTGTGATCACATCACTGGCACAATGAGGATCACCGATGAAGAGAGGATTTATTTGCAACGGAGAATTGTATACTACTCCCAGTACATATTTTTCTCATTTATAATCATTCAAATGATATAGTAAACTGCACGTACACTATACGGGATTGAAAACGTGCACATTTTATAAGCAGTTTATAAATGGTTCACTATATAGAGGGTACGAGTGATGGATTTGCGCACTCTCTCTCTCAACATATCTGCGGATACGTTATATTCATAAAGTAATGCGCGAATGGTTGGCATGGAGAGGCGTACAGTGTGTGTGTGTGTAAGCATTGGCAGTGTGTGAGTGCTGTAGTGATGTGTAGAGTAAAGCAATGTATTGTAGCGCAAGCATTGGTAAAGCCGTAGCATTCGCTGTACTGCTCTTTCTATTACTACTACTGATAAATATTACTGATAGAAGTACTGCCAGTATTGCCAGCATTGCCTGTTGTATAGCCTTATACTGTATAAGTTGTATTGTATTAGGCATTTGATTGGCGCCGCGCTCACCCATAAGACAAGTGAGTCAGTGGATACACTATCGCCACATCTTGGCTCAAAATATAAATAAAATTATGTCTCTCTCTCTTTCTCTCGCCCCCTCTCGGAGAGGCATATAATACATGGTGTGTGTGATGTCTGGTATCAAAATCCACGAACACTTGGTTTTTCAAAATGTATAACTGATTATAATATTATAAAATGAAATAATTTTTTGCTTGTTTTATATTTAATCTTATTATTCACCGAATTTTATATATATTTTGAAAACGACAAACAAATTCCATGTTTTGAATGTTAATTGAATGCAAATTTAGTGCATGAATTATAAATAGTATATCAAAAATATTATTGAAAATTTTAAGATTACGCCTAATTTATTGCTAAATATAGTCGTTTTGCGTACAATATATACACGGATATTATTAATACATTATTATTATTGGGATTTTTATTATTATACACACAAAGCATATAATAGTAATATAGATAAAGTGGAATAACTTGTGGTGGTTTTATACAGACTTTTTTGCTCTCTAAGACTGAATATACAGTATTTTATACATTATTTACATACTTTATTACTATTGTTTGTGTGTTATTTTATTTCGTATTAATTTTTTTAGTATATGATAAAATATAAATTAGAGGGTCGCTTACATACCGACTCTTAGACACATATAAAAACTATTATTTTGTCGTATCATTATATTTATTAATTAAATATGATACATTATTTGTGACTATTTTCTACCTAGCTATAAATGTATGCGTATTTTTAACATACAATTTTCGTGTTTGTCATCGATTTATATAAATATTTAGGATTTTAATGCAAAATAACAAAAAACAAAAATATTAAAACACGAGTCAATGTATGGATAGAAAAAACGGAGAGAAAAATATTTAATTAATATAAAAATTTTAAGACTTAATTTTCGCCTCTCTCTCTCTCTCTCTTTGTTAACCATTTGATTACATTATACAGTAATTTAAATCATAGAGCGAAGGCTGTGGTCACCCAATCAATCAATGCTCGCACCGGTATATCCAAATCGTTTGCCCGTATATTAATTCATGCATTTAATTATTGAATCTATTTTTAACATTATACAGTAATTTAAATCATAGAGCGAAGGCTGTGGTCACCCAATCAATCAATGCTCGCACCGGTATATCCAAATCGTTTGCCCGTATATTAATTCATGCATTTAATTATTGAATCTATTTTTTAACAAATATTGCAAAACTACTAAAAAACACAAATCGCTGACAAAATTATCAATCATTTGAATGCAATAAATAAATATGTTATTTATATACAATTATATTTAATTAATTTTTATCATATATTAAATTAACATTAATTTTTTCTCTGAATTCTCTAATATCATAACACGAAATAATTTATACATATATTTATTAAAATGCATTTTAAAACAAAAAAAATTTTTTTTATTGATAATAAAATCCGTTTTATAGCCAGTATTAAATTGGTGTCCGATTAGCTCCCGGTATATGATATAAACATAAATAATCAATTAAATAATTAAATCTTATTAATAATTTTTTGACAATTTAATTTACATTAAGTGTATGTAAATATATATTAGTCAATGTAAATGTATGAAAAACACATTCTTGTCCGGTCGGGTCCATTATATTGTAACGTCACTATATTGTGCCACATCGGAGTAAATGGTACGATCCGTATGAAAGACTAGTTCATTATAAAGCATACCATTGGATAATAACAAAACACGCCTATTATATAATATACGCATGTTTTTACAGTATATAAATAAACGTATAATATTATTTTATATCATTGTGATCACATCACTGGCACAATGAGGATCACCGATGAAGAGAGGATTTATTTGCAACGGAGAATTGTATACTACTCCCAGTATATATTTTTCTCATTTATCGAGGAATTGGCATTCAAGTTTCTGGACTTTGAAATAATTGTACGCCAACCCGGATCTGGGTTTTATTGGCCAAACAGAGATACTCTCACGCATAGAGTTACAGTCTTTTTACGCGACTCACTCACAGTACCCAAAAACACTCTTGAAAGCTTTAGAAAATTTCTGTCTAAGCAAGTAATTGGTATTAACGAGCACGACTGTCTCGGGAGGTTAGAATCAAAAGCCATCCAATTGAATACCGAAATTATCGACGTTTTTGAAGCCGGCTTTAATTGCTTTAAAAAGCTACCGACAGAAGTCATCGATATATTAGTTAAAGCCAAACATAACGGATGTACATATGAATGGTGGCTTTTTCGACCTACAGACTTGTCTTGTGGTGATACCAGCAAAAGATATATGCTCAAACCCGAAGACATGAAAGAAGGACATACCCCGAGGGACAAGCGAGTTATGAAAGAGGTGGCGGAACTCCTCAGAGCACACAAAGTCGACCCATCCCTCAAACCTGAGCAAACTCATACTCTCACGCATAGAGTTACGGTATTTTTACGCGAATCACTCACAGTACCCAAAGACACTTGTGAAAGCTTTAGAAAATTTCTGTCTGAACAAGTAATTGGTATTAACGAGCACGACTGTCTCGGGAGGCTAGAATCAAAAGCCATCCAATTGAATACCGAAATTATCGACGTATTTGAAGCCGGCTTTAATTGCTTTAAAAAGCTGCCGAAAGAAGTCATCGATATATTAGTTAAAGCCAAACATAACGGATGTACATATGAATGGTGGCTATTTCGACCTATAGACTTATCCTGTGGTGATACCAGCAAGTCTATATACGAGTTTGGGCTTCTGTACTTTCTTCCTGTATGGGGCTCCCTGTTCGCTCAATACTTTCTCCACCGCCTTGAGGAGTCTCGTGTGTTTCAGCTGGGTAGGGAGTTTGGACTCGTTTGAGACATTCACGAATTTGATTGTTATTTCAATGGCCATAAATATAATGTATTCCCGAATAATATAGAGATTGAGTGTGTCAGATATGTTGGCAACAATAAATTTATCCCAATTATTGATATATAATTATTATATAAGTAATAACTAAATCATTTATAAAATTTATTAACACAATATTATATAATATCAAATATATAATCAATGTATTATTTAAATTTAATTATATATTCATTGTACCATTTTAATGTATTGAAATAAAAACTTTTTAATTAATAAATTGCTGTCTGTTATTTAATTTGTTTAAACATTATGTGATAGCTTTAAATATGCACAGCGCATGTGTTGATTATACTTATAAATGCAAATGGTAGTCTTGCGCAAAGACATGCGCACCATCGACCGCTGCGCTATAACATAACAATATATAGTGTAAGTAAAGCATAAATGGAGTCAGTCTTGTCATGGACTTAACTCCACAACATGAACAAATCTTCATAGAATTTTTCAAACTTTGCTATAATATACTTGACAATTTTAATGTAAATGAAAGTCACATATTTGGTGAAGTATTTGGCTTGACATTCCAAATCTATAAACCGTATATAAATACTAATGGAGATGAAGTTAGAACCATAACTCTCGTCACTGATAGACACCGCACATCGAGAAGATTTTTAAGACATTTACAACAAATTTTACGCAATTATCAAAACTAGTAATATAATTAATGTCATTATTAAATAATTATGAAAAATATTTATTTAAATATAAAATTAAATCAATTGAAACAACATTACAGAGTCTCCCCCATTGGGTGAAAGCCCTTAAAACAAATATTATCGCGGCTGCAACCTAACATACATCTGTTAAAACCCGACTTCTACCACACGAATACTCCGCATATAATAACTAAAGTAGATGTCTGCTCGGGTAACTTCTTCTCTGACTGGATTAACTACGAGAGTTGCTCCTATTGTATGAGAGTCGTTCAGTTGTGTATTTAGTTTCAACAATATTACCACAGAGTTTAACATTTCATTCAATTTTTAAAAATTTTTGCACTGATATCACATATTAAATAATAATGAATTTTTTATGTGATGATGATAAACTTGAATTTGTGCAAGCATTTGACAATGCATTTAGAATAGCAAATGCAGAGTCCAGTGAAATAAGAGGAATTGTAGTCACTGTACATGGTCGACAGTGGCTAATTGAACGTGTAAAAACTTATACTCAACCAACCACGCACGAAATCGTGCACAGTAGAAAAATAAGCCGACGTTGGATTGTATGTAGACAATTTTGGGCTGAAGATGGTGTGCTTATGAGGCGTATATTATTGATTTCATCTACAGACGAGCCCATTGAAGAAGAGACTGACCTAATTGATGCTCTCAACGATCTATTGTATGAGAGTCGTTCAGTTGTGTATTTAGTTTCAACAATATTACCACAGAGTTTAACATTTCATTCAATGTTTAAAAATTTTTGCACAGATATTATATATTAACAATAATAATGAATTTCATGTGCGACGATGATAAATTTGAATACGTACGAGCATTTGACAATGCCTTTAGAAAAGCAAATGCAGAGTCCAGTGATGTACGAGGAATAATAGTCACTGTGCATGGCAGACAATGGTTAATCGAGCGTGTATACACTTATAATAGAAATGACCAAGAAATACACCATAGAAAAATATTATTAATAACTAATAATCCTGATAATTGGTCTAATAGTTATGAACGGAGATTATTAAGTAATGTTGAACATATGTTTAAAACAATTAATAAACCGATTGAATACCCTTCCCTAAAAAATGGGTTTCACTTCACATTACAATCAAAAATTGTAATGCACCCTGAAAAATATGATGTGTGTTTAATGCCTCCTGAAAGCAATGACACAATTATCGATTACAATTCATCAGACGGTGACGATGATGGCGACGATAACTCTGAATGGGAGGACTGGTCACAAGACGATGAATCAGACGTCATATCTGATGACCAAGAAGCAGAGCTACAGGAGGGGGTTAGCGGAGATGTGCACATAACGATCCCGTTTGACCCGAGCGTTGAGGTCTCAGTCACCGGATGCGACGTTAATCCTGATATCGCCCGTGGTATCTTTAAAATCAGTTTAGCCGCTTTCCCTCACAGAGGTACAATACACTATAGTGACGGAACGACGAGTACGGACAGTCCGGGACTTTTACCAAACGGTGAGCCAGAAACAGGAGAAGATATCCACATCACGATACCTACAGATCCCAATGTTGAGGTCACCATTACTGGCACAGAGGTAACAACACCTATTGTTAGAGGTATGTTTGATATTCTTAGAGCAGTGGCACCGCATAGAGTTACGAGTCACTGCATAAACTTAACAATGGCCCGAGACATTGTTTCCAGCATAATCTCAGACATAGAGAACAACACCAATACCAACACCACTTCTGTCATACCTGCTGTACAAAATGATACGACGACCGCCGCACGAGAAATGGATTCCACTGTAATTAACAGCGATCCTACAACTCCCGACAGAATACGCGAAGAATCTACAGCCTTTTGGAACAGTATTTATGGCCCAGAAATTGAAAACACTCAGTCTTCAGAAAGCGATCATTCGTCAGATGACAGTAATTAATGATCAAATTTTAAATTAATTGACTCATTACAAATAATAATGTCGTCGAGTGAAGAAGAATCGATTATTAATGAAGAACAAACACTCAGTCTTCAGAAAGCGATCATTCGTCAGATGACAGTAATTAATGATCAAATTTTAAATTAATTGACTCATTACAAATAATAATGTCGTCGAGTGAAGAAGAATCGATTATTAATGAAGAACCAAATGACTATTATCCTATAATTGATATAATTCATAAAATTGTGAGTGAAATTTTTATTGAAATAAAATATATCAAACAAATTTTGCAAACAACAAAACAGACAAACGTTGTTTATGAGTTGGATCATAACTAGTGCGCAGGACTATGGGTATATATAAGAGTGTTTTAATTTGTACTTCTCATTTCTCGTTTACACATGTGTAGTTATAATGAACAATAAAATCATTGAAGAAATCCAATCTCCGGATATCCAAATACGAGAGAAGGATATTTTGAAATTTATTCAAAATGGTTTTCAATTGTTGATTGATTATCGTCAAACACGTATTCAACAAATGCAAAGGGCGGCGGAAGTGCTTAATTTACAAAATGATGACACGTCTGTTCAGCACAAGATTGAAGCGAAACAACAAGAATTAACTTATATCATGAATCTATCCAACTGTTTGAAGAACCACATCAATATTATGTCTGAAAATGAATAGTATAATTTTAATTATATATTATGATTTTTATTAATTTTATTAATGTAATGATTTTATTGTATTGTACTTTAGTAATTTTAATTATTAATAATTTGTATTAAATGTAATGTGAATTTAAATAAATGCAATTAATTGTAAGATGTCAAACTGTATCATATTTTATTTATAATAATATGGTCAGTGTCGGCATTTTAAAAATTGAATGCATAAAACATCAATATTAATTTTTACGTAATTTTATTGTAATTAATATTATGCAATTGATTGTATTTATAACTCTCTTGGATTGATTTAAATATTATTGAATTGTTTTAATTGAAGTGAGAGAGTTATTAATATTAACAATAAGGTGTTTTAAATTGGATTTATTTTTAAGTAATTATGATTTATTGATTATTAATGATAATTTTTATATTTGATTTATTATTAATTGCATTAATTGTATATTATCTTTGTCACATTATATAGTTAAATTAATTTTGTAATTTTAAATATTTAATGTGTCAATGATGGTATATATTATAACAACAGTTTTATACATTAAAATCATTTCCATGAGCGTAACATTGAAATTAATAAGAGTTGATACATTAATTTCAGGTCATACTCTCACGAAAACGATTTAATTTGCATCTAAAAAACAAATAATAAACTTAATCATTGTTTATTGAGTATAGCATTTAAGCATTAATAATTTAAAAATTTAATCTTAATAACTATACTCTAGAAAACAATTATTACTTCAGCTATAACAACAGATACTATTAGTCATTATGATATTTAAATCAATATGTTTTATACAAGATGTTCGTCTGCTATTTTTATAATAATTATATATAAAATAGCTTTCAATATCTAACTTAAATATATTGATTATACATCTTATTATCATTTATTGATTAAACATGCGCTTTATAACACAACATCATTGAAACATAGGTATAAAAATCAGAGTTTTATATCAAAAATTTCATTCACTTCTATCATTTCATTGAATACAATTCTCTCAATAAAGACCTCAACAATGAGTTCACAATCAAAGCGCCGATGCCCTTCTGGAGCAGATGAATACCCAACTTATTTAGATAGAATGGAGTTTTTCCTTCCAGCATCAAGCGGTCGAGGCTTGACACGATTGGCAATAAGCCAAGGCGTTGGCACTTATAAAGGAAGCCAATATACTATCCCCCAAGTCAGCTTTTACTTTGGGGCATATCCGGTGCGCTTCCGACAAGAAGAGATACAACAACTCTTTGATCGTATACGTGATGATAAGCGTACTACTCATATTGACGAGACATTTTTATCGCGTACTCACAAGTCAGCTTTTACTTTGGGGCATATCCGGTGCGCTTCCGACAAGAAGAGATACAACAACTCTTTGATCGTATACGTGATGATAAGCGTACTACTCATATTGACGAGACATTTTTATCGCGTACTCGTAATTTGATGTATTTCATGCGAGATCAGTCAAAAAATATAATGTTTAGCAAATCGGCTACCGGTTCCGGAAAAGTGTTTGGCATTCAGTTGTCAAGCGACGAAGCCAAAGAGTTGCTAAAATTGGAAAATATAATTATTTTCTATTTGAGTCACCAACGTAGCAAACCAGGCGATCTCAGAGATCTCATTCTAAGTTTGTATTGTGTGGCACTAACGGAGAATATTGCAAAACGCGTTAAATTTGAATGCGTTCGTTGCAATACTACAAATGTCATTACTCCAATTATTGCACACAATTGCGAGAAAAAATGGAATAATCGAAAGGAAGAGGAAATGACAGAGTACATTAAAAGTTGTACTGAAGAGGTCTCGCTTGAAGTGTTCAAAATGACCGAAGCAATACTCGACGGTTGTTTCGTTAAAGGCGAAGATATGGCAGAATATAAAAAGTATATGGAACTCATACGTAACGATTACGATATGCTACGAGAAGTTGTCATTGATTTACACGAGAGGAACGCGGGCATTGGCTCCTACGTCGCACCATTTTGGCGAGACTTGGTTCGCTTTGAAAAAGGCACACTTTTGGCTTAATTCACAATTTTAAATGTAAAACTTTTCAATGTATTGTGATGTTTTGTATTGTAAAACTTGTATTTTGACGTACTTTTGATGTATTTTAATGCACTAAAACATTGATGTATTTTGACGTAATTTTTTGATGTATTTTAATGCACTAAAACATTAATGTATTTTAAATGTAATTTTAATATTTAAACTTTGTAAACGTAATTGATTGTAATTGTGGAAATAAATGTTTTTCATTCAACAATAATGTGTACTTATTTATGCGCATATTTGTTATTTTGTATAAAAATAAATGTTTATTCAACAAGTATACCATTTTCATAGCAAATATGGCTATGAGTCAAGAAGAAGTCATATTGTTTAAAGTATTACCTCCGCGTTGTGAGGGAATAAATTTACAATCAATTTGTGTAAAATTAATTAATAATGAAGTTGGGTTGTATTTTGAGACCAACAATCAAACAATTGGATTCATTAATATAGAAGCGCATCACGTAATGGACAAGCTAAAGCACAACAACAGAGTAACGTCTGGACCGATTAACCATCGCGATAGAGATTTATTTTTCTACATCAATCGATATGTACACATGATTGCTGTGGCCGAAAAAGGTGTAATCACTGGCATATCATTAAATAATAACGAATTTTCATTTGTTATTCAATGTTATGATATTATAATGTTTATCCTACAACGTCATAGTTGGTTCGATAACGCAATAATTGAACAGTTAGTTAATGGTACGTATTTGTTTACTCTGTACACTGAAATGGTTAGCCGCAGGCTAAAGATGTCAGAAAAAGACATAAGCTATTGGATTCGAAGTGCAAAGAATGTTGAAGAAATTCAAAGCGCATTCTCTGTGCGATTCAATCGATTGATGAAAATGATGAACTACAACATGCGTGATATTAACAAACTAATAGAAGTTTTTATACCTGAAATCAAATCAAATTACCCACAACTATTGAATGACTTGCTCCAATTTCATCACAGCCAATCCGGACCTATCAGAATAGTTTATGATCTATGGAAAGCCTATCAAGTTGTGTCATCTTATCAAATGCGCATTTTATAAGTAACAAATAAAATATAAAAACCCAGTACAATTGTCTATTTTATTTATTTTAATTTTATATCATGGATCAGCAAAGTAAACTCGAAATTACTAAAACTATTTTGAGTGAATGCGAGAGAAATAGTCGTAAATATAAACTAAAAGAAAAATGTATAAAATTTAAATTTAATTTTATTGTAAAAAATAATATTATTGAATTTAATATCAATGATGTGATCGAAGAGATTGAGAGTGCGTTCAAAGCAATTATTGATGAATTGGTTGAAAATGAAAAACTCAACAATAATGATAAACTTAGAATATCATTACGAAATTCTAATTTGGAAAATGAGATTCACGTTCCATTTATTGACGTCGAAAATTTTACTATAGATTTACTTATTAATGAAATTTTAAAAGTATCTCAAAGCAAAAAGACTTTTCTAATAAACGGTGAGAGTGAATTAGATATTATTTTTGTAAATATGCCAATTGTTGGCGGAAAACGGAAATCAACAATGTCTATCGGCATAAATGAATGGCGCCGGACTTCGACAAAAGTTGTTCAAATACGTGACGACGGTAAAATGTGTTTAGCTCGTGCAATAGTAGTTTCTAAAGCACACTGCGATGGCTTAAGAAAAAATGATTTTAGAAAATATAGAGAATATACGAGCTCTGTGCAAACATTTGAAGCTAAGCGATTGATAAAATTAGCCCATATTCAGCCTGGGGAAGAAACACAATTATTTGTATCATTAAATAAATTTCAAAAATACTTTGAAAATAAATATCAAATTATTGCCGTTTCTCCACCTAATAAAATTGTATTTAATGGCCCAACATGTGACAAACAGTTGTATATTCTTATAATCAATGATCATGCAGACAGCTTATTATCGATGACAGCTTTTCTTAAATGTTCATATTTTTGTAAAAAATGTTTAAAAGGATATGACTCTAAGCTCCATCACCGATGTAATAACTCGTGTAAATATTGTCATTCACCCGATTTGTGTGAATTTGTAGGAACAGTACAATGCAAAAAATGTGAGCTATTTTTTGCTTCAAACATCTGTTTAGAAAAACATATAAATGTCACCAAAATTTGTGGAGAATATATTTATTGCCGGACGTGTAACCGGAAAGTTATTTCAAAACAACATATGTGTGGACTTAAGAAATGCAAATATTGCAACGAAATGGTATCATTAGTGAATCACAAATGTTTTATTCAACCATTAAATGAAGAAAAACTTTATTTTGAAGATAACTTACCAAGAATTTTTTTGTTTTATGATTTTGAATGTTACATACAGGATACGCTTGAAGGAAACGAAGTGCATAAACCTAATTTATGTGTGACACAAACGTGCTGTTCATTATGTTGGAACAAAGACTTGAAAGAAAAACATTTATCCTACTGTCATATGTGTAAAGGCGAACAGATGGTCTTTAAAGGATTTAAAACTATTAATGAATTTATTCAATATGTATTTGTTGATTATCAAAAATTTCTTTATACTCGTAAAAAAGACTTACAAATGAAAGCCATGATTCCTGTGTTGGCCATTGCACACAACAGCAAAGGATATGACTGTCAATTCATTGTAAAATATTGCATTGAAAATAATTATAAACCTCAAATTATTAAAAAAGGCAACAAAATATTATCAATTAATATTCAAAATATTAAATTTATAGATTCCCTTTGTTTTCTACCAATGGCTTTAAGACAATTTCCTAAAACATTTGGATTTGATACAACCGAATCAAAAGGTGATTTCCCGCATCTTTTTAATAAACCTGACAATTGGTTTTATAATGGTAAATGGCCAGCAATTGAGTTTTACGATATTGATCGCAAGAGTAAAAGTGAAAGACAACAATTTATCGACTGGCATAATAATAAACAAAATAAAATATTTAATTTTGAACACGAATTAATTAAATATTGCAAAATTGATGTTAAAATACTACTGAAAGGAGTTATGATTTTTCGTGATAGTTGGATTGCAAGCACTAAACTAGATTGTTTCACACGTAATATTACACTTGCTCAAAGTGTGATGGAATCATTTCAAGCATCATATTTACAAAAAAAGCAAATTGCAATAATTCCTATTAATGGGTACGAACCGAAACGAATGCTATCGTATGTGAGCACAGTATGGCTAGATTTAATTGAAAAACAAAGAAATTTTAAAATTGAACGCGAAGTAAAAATTGGCGCGTATGTTTCTGATGGATTTATACCTCAAACACGAGAAGTATTTGAATTTTATGGTTGTTATTGGCATGGGTGCCCAAAATGTTTTCCTAATAAACGATCAATTTTTGATAATAAATATAACAACAAAACTATGGACAATTTATATAAACAAACTTTAGAAAAAGAAAAATTTTATATTGAAGAAAATTTATCATTAACAAAGATTTGGGAATGCGATTATTATGTATACATTAATAGCAGCAATGAATTGAAAAACTATGCAAATCTCCATTTAAGAGAAATAAAAAATTTAAAATATTTACCACCGATTGAACCTAGAAATGCACTATACGGTGGTCGCGTTAATGCAGCTAAATTATATCACGAAACGAAAGTTGGCGAAAAAATTCTATACTATGATTTTACTTCGTTATATCCTTTTGTTTGTAAATCAAAGCATTTCCCGCTAGGTCATCCAATAATATTAAAAGAAAATTTATCTAATGATATAAGTAATTACGAAGGACTAATATTTTGCAAAATTGAACCACCGAATGATTTATACTTTCCTGTATTGCCATCAAGAATAAATGGTGAAAATGTGTATACTTTATGTTTTAAATGTGCACAATTAAAGCAAAAATCTGATTGCCAACACTCAAAAGATGAGCGGTGTTTGATTGGAATTTGGGTTTCAGTTGAGCTAAAAGTTGCGCTCAATCATGGATACAAGATTCTACAAGTATTTGAAGTCTGGCAATTTGATACAATTTCCGGTGGCGAAGGTAAACAAGGAATTTTTACAAAGTTTATTAACGACTGTATTAAAGAGAAAGTTGAGGCCAGTGACTTTCCAAAAAATAATATGACTACTGATGAAAGAATAGCATATATTGCTGAATACAAATCTCACGAAAATATTGACTTAAATATAAATAACATTTGCTTAAACCAAGGGCGGCGAACAGTCGGCAAATTGAAAGCAAATAGTTTTTGGGGGAAATTTGCACAAAACGCCGATTTAATGAAAAAAACAGAATTCATCGATAAACCTGAACAATTTTTTAAACTACTTTCCGATGCCAGTCTAGAAGTAGACGATGTGTTTTTAATTAGTAGCGATTATATTCAAGTGCAATATTCAAAAAAAAATATTTTTAAAGAAAGCTGTAAACACTCAAATGTTGTGATTGCATCTTATGTTACTGCTCATGCGCGGTGCGAATTGTATAATCTATTACATGTATTGGGCCGCCGATGTCTTTACTACGATACTGATAGTGTTATATTCACTGAAAAATTAGGTGAAATTTCTCCACAAATTGGTTTATATTTGGGCCAACTTACAAATGAAATTGGTTCCAATAATGAGCCGAATAATTATATAACAAAATTTGTGAGTTGCGGAGCAAAAAACTATGCATTTGAAATTTATAACCCTGATACAAGTGTAAAATCATATGTTTGCAAAGTCAAAGGCCTAACACTAAATTTTGAAACAGATTCTATCGTTAATTTTTTTACAATGCGTAATCTATTGAATGAATTTATTGATAATGATTTTCGCAAAGAACTAAATGTGCCTCAAATGAATATAGCAACTAACCATTACTATACTGTTAAAACATTGCGCAGAAACAAAATATATCGTATTACATATGACAGACGCATACTATTGGACGACTATTCGACTCGCCCATATGGATATATACCCGCCTTGATTCAAACCGAAAATGAGGTATAAAAATTGCACTTCTTTCGACAAAATATCATTTCATTTTCAACCATGCCTTCGAGTTATCTCATCAGACACGAAATTTTACGGCACGAAAGTGTACGCCGATGTACATTTACTAAAAACTTTTTTCGTCGACCATATCTATTGGTAAAATTGGGCTTTTATTATGACCCAACTTCGAGACGTATATATTGTTTCTCATGTCATTTTAACCTTCAATATTGTGAGGATTATTTTGATTTGTATGGCATTCATCACAAACACGCCGGCAGTCATTGTAAATTTTTGCTGGGGCGCGATTTAAGTATACAAGAATTGGACGCACCTCTACTCGAACTTCAAGCAAAACCTTGGGAAGAGGTCACAGATAGTATCTCTACAGTAATTGACAATTTGGCTAACATATTCCCAAACGATTGTCTAATTAATTATCCACCTCTGCAAACGATTCCCCGAATCTTATTTGAAGGTTCTCCTAAATTTTTGCTACCACTTTACTGTCCATTTGAACTACCGCCACAACTCAAAACCGAATCAGTTCTCAATGTCGACGTGTATTTAAATAATCTTAAATACGAATCATTGAGGCGCCAAACATACAAAATTGAGATGTTTAAATTCCCATTACCACTCGAGTATGGGATGACCTTAGCGGCTCAAGGATTCTACTATACGCTTCTCAATACATCAATACAGTGTGCGTTTTGTGGCGTTGTATTTGGAAAAGTTAGGGAATTCATGGACATATCTGCAAAACATTTGCAAGCGTCGCCTAACTGCAAGTTTTTGGTAGACCGAGAGAATAGCGGCAATGGTCCCATCGATCCACAAGATGAACCCGTGGACTTATCAAATCAACCCGTTGACGAGGCCACCAAAGATGGAACAAGCGGAATGGAAGTCTCATTACTACCAGCGCAAACACATGAAAAAGTGGACAAACCTGGCCGTATATGTAACATATGTTGGACTGAAGACATCATGATTTTATTCCGTCCTTGCAATCATGCAGCTGTTTGTACCAAATGTTATACAGCATTACTATTGCAAGGAAAAAACAAATGCATTGTTTGCAGAGCTCATATTCTTGTGTATGAACGTATATATATTTCATAACTTTTATATAATCCTTTCATTATTTATGTAATTGGATGTGCTTTTTATGTATCTCTATGTATTTGTGAATTTATTTAAATAAATAAAAATGTCTTTTACTGTAAATGACTTAAAATTCTTTCACCCCTTTACTTGTGTCGTTTCCGGCGCAACTTCTAGTGGAAAAACTGTTTTTGTAAAAAGATTTATTTCAAATTGGAAACATTTGATTAATATTAAAATCAAAAGATTACGAGTATTATGGTTTTATAGTCAAATGCAGGACTGTTACAAATCAATGTCAAATAAATCGACACTTGTTGAATGTATAAAGTCAACACCAAACGAAAATATAATTAAAAAATTTAAACCAAATTTAATAATATTAGATGACTTAATGGAAGAATTAAAAAATGATGAAACAATTAGTATATTATTTACGCGAAAATGCCACCATGAAAATATAAGTGTTATATTTATTATTCAAAATTTATTTGTTCAAGGAAAGGTTATGAGAAATATATCTTTGAATACACATTATTTTGTTGTTATGAAGAATCCAAGGGCTACTGCGCAGGTCGAGATATTGGCCCGTCAAATTTTTCCTCATAAAGTTAAGCAAATTATGGAAATATTTTCAGAGGCAACTAAATTAAGATTTAGTTATTTAATCATTGACTTGCATCCATTTTCTCGAGACGAGCTCAGGTTTCGGTCACGCATACATAGAGAAGAAATACCAGATAAACTGCGCAAACGCTGTGTGAATACGTCAGCTCCAATTATATATTTTTTAAAATAATGGCCTCTCCCGAAGTGCTTCAAGCGCTACCTATGCTTAAACTTGTGTCCCTATTTAGGAGTAAACGTTCACGTAATGATGCGCTAGACATAATCGCCAATGATGACACAGTTTATAATGCTCTGTGCGAAATTGCAAAAAACTATTTAAAAGGCAAAATTCTTCTGAAACCTTTGCATTCAAAATCTTTACTCAAACATAAAACAACTCTTAAGAAGCTCTATTCAAAGAGAAAATATAGTCCTAAATATAGACAAAAGTTATATAAACAGTTTGGAACCGGATTCCCAATATTGATTCCAGCAGCTGTTGCAGCGATAGAGTTGATTACTGATTTATTACGCAAAAATGGCAAACAGTGATGTGTCCCAATATGCTGCTATTCCTAGAGCTGTTACAGTTTGGAACCGGATTCCCAATTTTGATTCCAGCAGCTGTTGCCGCAATAGAACTGATTACTGATTTATTACGCAAAAATGGCAAACAGTGATGTGTCCCAATATGCTGCTATTCCTAGAGCTATTGTGCAGGATGTAGAACCGTCTCCCCAGCAAGAAATTATTTTTGTAAACGAACAACAAAATGAACAACAACAACAACAAAATGAACAAATTGACGACATGGCAATTGACGCACCATTTGAAGCAATTGATCCCCCGTTTGAACCAGTCGCACATTCCTCTCATGATATTAATAATGAGAGAATTGATGAAATTCCTTCGCAATCAACATCAAACAAATTGACGACATGGCAATTGATGCTCCATTTGAAGCAATTGATCCCCCGTTTGAACCAGTCGCACATTCCTCTCATGATATTAATAATGAGAGAATTGATGAAATTCCTTCGCAATCAACATCGAAACCGAAACCTAAACGAACTCAAGTTAGAAGAGACGATTCGTTGTATAAAATTGCAAAGTTATCTCTTCAATTGGCTAAAAACAACTCGTATAATGAGGCGCTAGAGATTAAAGGATCCGACGGTTTGTTTGTCGCGGGTTCTGATGTTGTCAAATTTATGAGATTTGCAACTAAAGATATCATCAAATTTCCTGATTTGCATCATTATGTTAAGCAATTAAGCTTAATTAACATGGATATGGGAGATTTGATAAGTAATCCTAAACTATTGCAATTGGTGGACGCGTCTAAAGTTAAACCGAAAAAGTCAATTATTATGGAAAAGTTTCTCAATGGAAAATCCTTAAATGTTAAAGTGGACGGCGTTAAATTGGCCAACTTGAAGCGCAAATATGATGATGCTAACATAGACACTAATGCATCGCCTCAAAAGCGAATAAATAGTGACGAAATGGCGGATTTGGTTACACCGAGTACAAGTCGTCAAGGAGTGGATGAAGTCGATTCAAGTATCGATGAGTTGGCCCATGTGCTCAAATCTCTGTGGGAGCAATTGTCACCATAATGAGTAATTTTCATAATTTATTATCGAAAATATATTTTGATGTCTCAAATCCCGCCGCATTTGGTGGTATTAATAAACTCTATATTGAGGCGAGAAAAATCAATTCAAATATAAAACTTCAAAATGTTAAAGAGTGGTTAAAAGATGTCAATGCTTATACACTTCATAAGCAAGGTAGAACTTCATTTTTAAGGAATAGAATATTAGTTGATAATATTAATCAACAATGGGAATCAGATTTGGTAGATATGAAAGATTATTCTCGCTCCAATAAAGGGTTTAAATATATAATTACAATAATTGATTGTTTTTCTAAATATCTGTATGCCTGTGCTATAAAAAATAAAACTTCAAGTGAAATTTTGAAAGTGTTTAAAACTTTATTTAAAATTGTAAAACCTCAGAAACTACGAACAGATAAAGGTTTAGAATTTACGAATAATGAAGTTAGAAATTATTTAAAGAAAAATGACGTTATATATTTTACATCAAATGATTCAAAAATAAAATGTGCCATTGTTGAGCGCGTGAACAGAACATTGAAGTCAAAAATGTTTCGCTATTTTACTCATAGAGGAACTCGTAAATATATTGATGTTTTAGATAAATTAGTTGCGTCATATAATAATTCGTATCATAGATCGATAGGTATGAGACCTGTTGATGTGACACCAAAACATCGACAGCAAATTTTCAAAAAATTATACAAAGTTAAAAATTATAAAGAACTGTTTCGCATTAATCGCACTAAATCTCGATCAAAATTGAAAGTTAATATTGGTGATAACGTGCGTTTAAAATATGATTTAAAACCTTCATTTGATAAATCATATTTTCCGCTATGGTCAGATCGCGTATATAAAATTGAAAATATTATAAATAGAGCAACAAAACCTGTGTTTGCAGTCAGTTCAGAAGGAGTTAAGCACAAGCAGCATTTCTATCCTGAAGAATTGCAGCAAATTTCATCAAAGCCTACGTATCGCATTGAAAAAGTTTTAAAAACTCGGAGACTTGAAGGCAAATCTTACACACTTGTAAAATATATTGGATATCCTGCAAAGTTTAACGAATGGATTCTAACGAGTCAAATAAAGACACAGAAATTAAAAGTGAATCCAAGAAAAACCAAAAAATAACGTATTATGGTCAAATGATTACAATATGGATTGTTATCATAGCTTGTATTCTAAATTTAAGTCTATCAAAAGGTGACTTATATGTTTGGACTGTAATACTTTCAGGTTTAATTGGATACGTATTGCCCAGTCCTCATTTGGATATTCTTATAAAAACTTTAACAAATAATAATCATAATAATAATAATATAAATGGGTCGTAATTTCAAAAATCAATTATTGTTTTTAACAAGTAATGTGCCTAATACATTTGGAATTCAGACTAACAATCGCATTGAAAATTTCTACACTAAATTACCAGAAACGTTATCTTTAGACGATGATTGTGAAGTTGCCATTCTAGACATTTCATATACAAAAAGCTGGTACAGCTTTCCATACAATACTCATATTGGATTTATACGATATAATAAAGATTCTGGTTACGCTACAATTGTTGAGTCTCATAAAATCGATATTTATGCTAATAATTATAATAATGTCAATGCATTAATTGATGCAATTAATCAATCAATCGCACAATTCTCTATTAAGCATCCATCTATTTTTGATAAAGAATTTGAATTTAGTTACGATTCAATAGCGAAACGTGTTAAAATCACAGCTGGAACAGCTGGTGATGCAAAATTAGGATTTATAATTCCTTTACTTAGCGGTATATTGTGCGATACACTAGGATTTACTGATGACAATATAAACCAATTTAACGAGACTACATTCAAACATTTTATCGACAAAAGTAGACCTACTCGTCTTCAAGACACACCCGATGTTATTTTGCAAGCAAAATGTGACCCTATACTGTTTAGCATTGATTCATTATACGTGTATACTGATATAATTAAGCCGTGTATTGTTGGTAATACTAAAGCACCACTACTGCGCATCGTAGAAGTACCCCCGAATGCCGTATTTGGTGAAACATATACAATTAAATACATCGTTCCCTATTATCATCCAATAAGTCATTCCGAAATTGAAAATATTCGTATATTAACTAAAGATGATCTCGGTAACAATATACCATTTGCTTTTGGATTCGTTAAAGTAACGTTGGATATACGACAACCAATTGATCATAAAAAATATGATTAACAAAAATGTGTTTTCTTTATTGTGTTTGTATGTTTGTATCAATTTTGTGCATTTTAATAATAATTTTATTTGAAGATTTTGACAATAAAATGTTTTATTCGCCTCCAGTATATGTTTCAAATAATCTTAAACCTAATTATTTGTTACAAATTGACAATGTACCTGGAAATTTTGTTTCATATTTACCTGAAAAAATTACAAATTATACTGAAGTAGGAGTCGCCGAAATAAAATACAGAAAAACGTGGAATAATTTAAAATATGAGCAACGTATTGACTTTGGAGATACATGTAATGAAGTGTGTGAATATGACTCGTTATATTTGAATGCTAATTATTACGATAACATTCGTGATCTAATCGCAGCATTGAATAAATTATTTACAAAGCTAAACCCAATAACATCTAAATTACATATAAATAAATTTCCGAAATTACAATTGAGTAATGAAACTAATAAAGTGACACTAATACCCGGTCGTTCCAAACATCCAGACTCATTGACATCACACGTAATTATTCCTTTGTTTTCGGAATATTTATGTAAAATATTGGGTTTTATTACTCTTAATAGTATTAAATTGACAGTCGAAACAATTGATTATTTCAGTCCAGTATATAAAATTCTCAAAAATCGAAAAACAAATACATTATTTTTATTAGAAGCTGCTAGTGCTCATCATTTGACTGATTTAAATTATTTTAAAATAAATTCAGATTTGATTGTACCACAAATTGTGGGCAACAGAATTGAACAGTTGCTTGCATTGGCTGATATACCACCAAATGTAAAGTTTAATACAACGATTCATAAGAAATTTGAAAATATATCGTTTTGTAAATTATCTCATTTTGATATCGATCACCTGCGTATGTACATTACAGATTTTGACGGTGAAATTGTCAAATTTGCAGAAACAGATACAATTATAATAGCATTAATATTTCGAAAATAATGTCACTTCAAGCGTATTATGTTAATCAAGCGGGTACAGGAATTAGTTACTTTCAGGGAAACAGACATCAGCGGCAAACTGGAAAAGGAATTTTTAGAAGCATTTGGAAATATGGTGTTAAACCATTGGTTTCTTATTTGGGAAAGCATTTGTTATCAACAGGAAAGGCCGTTGCAGAAGATGTCATTTCTGGATCTCCTATTAGCTCTGCTATAAAAACTCGTGGGAAACGTGCACTACAAAACATTTCCGGTGATATTGCGAGGCGTGCAAGTCAGTTTGAACAAACCGGTACAGGAATGAAAAGACGACGAGTTGTCAAACGTCGGCGAGTCGGCAAACAAAGAGGACGTGGTGGAATTTTATCTAGAAGTGTTTTAACTCAACATTTATTACCAAAACGCAAAAAACGAAAATCAAAACGTGCACCTAAACGCCGGACTAAACGTGTTTCTAAAATAGCCTATAAAACATTATTTTAAAATGTCTAAACCTGTAACTGTTTTGCCCCAATTTGATTTATTTAGTCAATTACCGATTCAGACAAGTATTGAATCACCTCGTATAGATAAAATCAGACCTGTATCTCAATTAAACACTGGTGGATATATTGAGTTTATCATTGCAAATAATTATAATGAATATGTAAGATTGGAAGATATTGAATTATATGTTAAATTTCGTGTCAAACTTGAAAAAAATGATCATTCGAATGTTCTTATAGAAGATTGGTCTAATATATCTCTAATTAATAACATTTTGCATTCACTATGGAACCAAATTGATGTCTCTATTAATGATGTACCAATAACAAAATCTTTATTAACATATTCACAAAAGGCGTATTTACCTTCACTATTGTATTCAACAAACGATTCAAACAACACGTTTGGTGAAACATCTGGATTTTATAATGACGACCTAAGTACACATTTTAATGGTCTATCAGAAGTAAGACAGAGATTAATTTCACCGCCGAATCCTAGCTTAAGAAGAAGAAAACGAACAGTGAATACTGAAAATGCTGACAAATCGAGTGGTGGAACTGGTGACACAGGTAACGCCGGTGGCACAAATGGCACAGGTGGTGCCGGTAGTGCCGGTGGTGCCGGTGGAACAGGTGGTGCCGGTGGCAATAGCGGAAGTGGGTCATCAAACCAACCACCCCCACAAGGCCCACCAAGACAATCTTCGCTTATCAAACCAACGGTTAATTATGGAAAAATTGTAGAATTCAGAGGACGCCTTCATGTTGACCTTTTAACCCAATATAAATATTTGCCTGGCAACACAAAATTACAATTCAAATTTGTTTGTAACAAATCCGATTATGTATTCATGTCTAACGATCTTAACCTTAATCCTCAAATTGTATTTACTGACGTATATTTGCGCGTACCAAAATGTATAGTGTCTGAAGACTTAGTGTTTGCACACAATAAAGCATTTAATATATCACCGGCTAAATTTCATATTGATAGATTTGAAGTTAAATCACATACAATCGATCAAGGTGTTACAAATAAAAATATTGAAAATGTAATCAATGGTCAAATTCCTCGTAAAATATTCGTATCAATGGTAGATAATGATGCATTCAATGGATCGTTTGTGAAAAATCCGTTCTTATACAATCATAATAGGATTTCATCTCTAATATGTTTTGTGAATGGTGTGCGCTACGAATATAAACCAGATTTTGAAAACGGATTATATTTGGATGAGTTTTTAGGACTTTGTTCTACCGCTAACCAAGACGATAACAGTAATCGTATGCGAGTCAATATTCATAATTTTGCTAATGGATACACAATATTTGGTTTCGATTTATCAGCGGATGGAACTGACTGTTGCAATAATGCAGGTTTCATTTCCATGCCACAAGAAGGTGTAGTGAGATTTGAAATACAATTTCTCGAAGCCACTTCAAAACCTATTAATATTTTATTCTTTTGCGAATACAATAATGAAATAATGTTAACTAATGAACGAATTCCAATCAAAGATTTTTAATGTGGGCTGAAAATATCGAAAAGTTATTATCAAACGAGACAAAATTTTACGGAACATTTGCTAAAGATGAGATAACATTTAATATACCAAAAAATTGTGGAATTATTGTAAATACAGACAATCGCTCAGATCCCGGAGAGCATTGGATTGCATTTTTTAAGGATGAGTTAGAAAACCTTGAATACTTCGACCCGTATGGTCTCCCCCCTTTGTTCAATGAATTTATAGATTTTATTACTTTAAACTCAAAAACTGCTTTCAACTGGAATGCATACCAGCTACAATGTGTTAAATGCGTAACGTGTGGATATTACTGTGTAATGTACATTAAAACCAGATGTCGAGGAAATTTATAGATTTTATTACTTTAAACTCAAAAACTGCTTTTAACTGGAATGCATACCAGCTACAATGTGTTAAATGCGTAACGTGTGGATATTACTGTGTAATGTACATTAAAACCAGATGTCGAGGGTTAAACTTGCAAGAGTTTTTAGCTCAGTTTACGCAAGACCCATTGATTAATGACAAAATTGTTAGGCGACAAGTGAAATACGCTTCAAATTTTACGCGTATATAAAGCGCAAAAATTCTAGTTTATTTCACACTTCATTTTGCCATGGCTTCGTGTTCACTTATGCCCGAGATTGCAATGACTGAAGACGAAAAGGTGGGAGTTAGATTTAATTTCATATTAATAACAAATTAAATTAAGTCTTGCTCTCATAGCTTAAAGCGTATATTGCAAAGTATCCCTACGATCGCATTATACTTTATTTCTACGCGACATCGAACCCCATTCAAGCAAATTTCAAAGAGGAAGCACTCAACACATTGTGCTGCGAATACGATAACTTGCGTGTTTTTGGCGTTCCTTTTGGACACATTGGCTCTGACGTTATTAGTAAAGCGTATAAAGTCCCGTATATTCCATACATAATCATTCTCAAAAATGGTCAACCGTGGACACACATTACCGCAATGCAGCGCACTGAGATCATTGGTTATCTCGACGGTGTATTAGCCCCGACTAACGTTATTACTAAAGCGTATAAAGTCCCGTATATTCCATACATAATCATTCTCAAAAATGGTCAACCGTGGACACACATTACCGCAATGCAGCGCACTGAGATCATTGGTTATCTCGACGGTGTATTGGCCCCGACTCTTGACCCCTAATTTATATTCATTGTATTCATTTCAATGTACTGATTTTATTTCAAATAAATCATTTTGAATCTTAAACATTTGTGTATATTTAATTATTATTATTATTCTCACTATATTATACTGTGTCTAATTTAAAAACAACTCAGTCATAGTTTGTCACTCAAAATATTACATTCAGCTCATTTGCAATGCCTATTGAAATTATAAACGACAAAGTAAGTTATATTAATTTGTGTTATAATACTAAGATATTTTGTTTAGGAGCGTTGGAAATCAGTATTAAAATATACGAACGTTATATTGTTATTTTTCAACTCGTCAATTGAAGAACATGTCGTTTTCAAATCAGATATTGAAGTTTTGTTGGGTGATAATGACGCTTATGCGATTGACGCAAATTCTCCTCTATTTTATAATATCATTGCGATTAATTCAACTCCTATTATATTATTTATTAAGCACGGTCACCCACGGATTTGCCAATTTAATTCAATTCGACAACATTTTACCGAAAATCTCGAACTTTTTAATAAAGTATTTTACTAAATGAGTGTTGTTCGTAATATTAGATCCAAGGTAATAACTATATAATTTAATTACA
>CAJPIZ010000196.1:0-30759 GCA_905368565.1 Medioppia subpectinata
ATCGAATGTTGGTTGACATGCAATACTATTTTGTAGTTCATTATAATAAAATTTTTCTGCTGGAGTTTTAAGATATTTTCCAGAATACAGCTCTACAAAACTATCCTTTGGACTAGGATGCATGGAATATCCAGAATCTACTTTGCTTTTACTACCAAATGCTATACTGTGGTCAATTGACTTGTGCTGAGAGTTTATTCTTTCCTTAGAAATCATTTCTATTTCTTTCTTAATATTGCTCAAGTCGATACTCTTATACGCAGCTTTAGCTACTTCCTCATATTTTTTTGATGATAGCTGTTGAGACACCTTTTTCCATAACTCTGCAGAGTCGATCTCTTTGTTATTACTTGTCATAAATAAGGGGTAAATACTTTTATAGCCAATATTTATGAATTATTTAAATGAAGTAATATTTATGTAGAATTTATCGATGAATATTCGTTTTTAGTTTTATAAGGTTTATTAATATGGAAACGAAGTCGCTTAGAAGTAAAATCTTTATTATTGCAAGGCAACAAATGAAAGTCCATAGATCAAGAAATTATCTTTTTTACTAATTGCCATATCACTTGCTACACTCATATGCTATTCCACAATTAAAGATTAGTACATAACAATGTTATACATATCTGTTGATCTAATACTATTTTAAATGAAATCATTGTAATCAATTTATACCAACAAATTACAAATTGAACATATACAACTATTTATTGTTTCTTAATAATATGTCAATTGATAATGATCTAAAAATATAGGAATCAATATATTTCTCCATATTAGATTGTAATCTCTATAAAAAGTATATCTTTTTGCTGGAGAATTGTGGAGAAATATATCATCCACATATGGTAGCAGCAATAATACAGTTGCTAAAGATTAAGGTATATATAAATTAGTCTACTTTCTTTTATTTTCGATAATGATTGTAAAAGATGTACAATCTATTTTTTATAAAGTGTAGAATATTGAACTCTTCATCTTCAGATTTAATATTCATATTATGGCCGTCTTTTATATAACTGTAATTTACAGCAAACATTCTCTTTTGAATTTGCTTCATCAAGTTTGCAATAGAGTTATTCAATCTTCCTCGGCTAGCCAATTCAACTCTTTTCAATCCTAGTGTTTTTTCAAAATACTCTTCCAAAAATTGCAATTCTGAAGCATAATCTTTATCTTTAGCATGCTGCTTATTGAAGTTAACTATTTTTAGCATAATACGCCTGAATTCGATATCAATATCGGAATAATAATCAATTATATATCCAACATTTTTAATATTTCCGTTAAGTCCATTTTCATAAGGTTTCCTTTCATGATCATAATATGAACTCTGGAGACAATAGTCAAATTGGTTATCGATATCTTTCTGTTTTTGGTCCATATCTTTATAATATCTTTTAGATTTTTTCTTCTTTACAATTTTTTCTAATAACTCGGCTGGAATTGGAGAGTTATTGAGGCTAGGCACTACCTTACCCCTCCCTCTCTTCCTCCTAAATTCCTCATTCGTAGGAGAAGAGAGTAAACTTGCACAGTATCCTGGAGAATTGCTGTTTAGTGTTGGACTAGCCTCAACAGATGTGTTCACAATACTATGTTCTTCATTTGAAGTAAAAGTTACATTAGAAGATACACGATTTTTAACCATAAAAGTATCAAATAGAATACTGCTTATAAATTGTAAAACAGTAAAGGCTTCCTTATTTATGGATGTATGCTCCTCATGCACTAATTCCTGATGGCTATTTTGGTCTGTGGAGCTGTTCAACAACACTTTCTCCAAATGGTTAAGAGTAGTTTCAAAATCAGGATATTCTTCATCGATGACTATCTGCTTGTCGTTTATTTTCAATATTTTTTTATAATTTTTAGTCATTTGAATTTTATTATGTATGTTTAGTGTTGCCATAAAAATCAAGAAAATATCATCAAATTCCAAGTGTAGCAATGTTGTAGAAAGATGGATTCTACGAAGATTCTCTTGAAAATTATCTGAAGATAATTCGTTCAAAATAATGCGCATATAGTATACAGTTGAAGGGTTTATCATAAATATGGGCTAGTGAGATTAAAAATTAGAACGGGTAAGCATATGCTGGATTGAAGTACCATTATGAATCGTTTTTATGAGACATACGAATACCAAAATGGAAGTAAGAGAGTGGAAAACTTTATAAATAGGCTAATATTAAGAAATAATCATAATAGTATAATACAACTTTATTCTTACTCATACTGAATGGAAAATATGCTATATATATTGCTGCTAAATAATGAATCACCAACAATTATTATAAAAAAATAATGGCTGAAACATATTAAGTTAAATTTTGTTATTTTCAGGTTTTGATTTCCTCATTATTTCCTCTTATATGGATTGAGTAATATTATGTTGAATTTTAGTGCATTTTGATTTTTTTTAAATTTTTTTAATCCTGTCAATGTTCATGAATTTTGTTAAGAAATCCAAAGCAAAATCATCTAAAAGCACAAAAGCAGACACCAATAGAATCACATCTAAAGAGACCAGCTGTGATGAGGTTAAAGAAAATGGAATGAACAGTAAAGTTTGTAAAAATGGAGCCAATAATGCTATTGATATAGCTAATGCGGTGAATAAAATAGCCAATTCCAAAACCGTAAATCAATTGGAAGAGATCATACTGGATTTTCCTACACCCAAGGATCGTCCAAAAAAAATTAAAGGTACAAAATCCAAAAAACTAACATCTTCAGTGGGAAATAGTAGCTTATTGGAAGATTTCAATTTTAAAAGAATTCATAAGAAGAAATTACCTGATGATTCAAACTTGTTTGCAAAGGAACAGGAAATCGGTTCTATGAATTCCAGCTTAGAGGATGTGAATAAAGGTATTGATTTTGATAAGATATTTGTGGGAGAATGTAATGAAATTAGTCAACAAACTACCAAATACCCGGTGATTAATAATATCAAAACGACTGAGACATTTGATACTAGGTTTAACAATCTGGACAGAGATATAGTGGATGATGTTAAACTAACCAATTCTATTTTTCACTATGAATCTGATATAAGGAAATATAGTCTAGAATGTGATATATCATGTAGAAAAATGGCAATTATTAATCATTCTACTAAGAGTATTAACATTCCATATAATTTGGTGAACTCTACCCTGTATTTACCAAGTCATTTCAAGAGAATTTCAGAACTTTATAAAGCAATTTCTATAATTTATGAATTTAATCAGAAAAGGGGACTGAATTTGGTGTTTTGTAAGTATAAGAAGAGTATTGAAAGGATGTTTAAAAGAAGTGTACAATTGAAAGATTTAGAAAGACTGAAATATCTGGTTCAAGAAAATATTGAGTTTAAACTAGTTCATATTGTTGATGAGGGCAAAACAGTTGAAACATTTACAATTTCCATTTCTAAAAAGATCAATATCGATAGAATACTGTATGAATTTTTGATCAGTTCATATAATAAGTGGACTATCCAGTTTGGCATAGTTGATTATGGAGATAGATTTCATCCTGGTTTTAAAATGGATGATATTGTTATACCATCGGAAAAATTTATTGAAATTAAAGAACTTATAGTTCAGCCAAATAAAAAAAGTAATTTTGGGATCAAAACAGATTATTGTGTTGAATCAAGGGCGTGTGATGTTTTTGAAAGAGTTAGAGAAAAGGAACGGCAAAGGAGAGCTGCTTTTGTTGTTGAAAAGAATGATCAAATTGATTTGAAAAATAAAATTCAAAATATTTTTGAAATTTCCAATAAAAAGGCTATTCGGATGGATGAATTGGTGTTTAGAATTGGAGGACTTAACTGTAAAAAGAGGATAGAACAAATCATTCAAGATTCTGAACAAAAATATTGTATAAAGAATATAAATAATGAGGAATATGTAATGAGTCAATAAACATATGTAATATTTTTGATAATAACCAAAAACCTGTACTTGTACTGAAGTTTACTAATTATTAATTGAGTATATTCTATAAGCAAAACTTGATAATTATCTCTACAGGATTTAAAATTTGTGTTTTCTGATTATTTGAGGTTACCTTCATTTAATGATTTTTTACTAAAACACTATTTTATTTTCAATTGGTATATTTGAAAATTTCAAGAAATGGAAATAAGAATATTAAAATTTTCTATTATTATTGTTTTTAATTTTATCATTCAATCTCTTCAACAATTATTATCTTTTTACCCCCTCCATTTTATGATCAACTTGGCAGTTTCCAAAATTTCTGATCCAAATGTTCCAATTTCCATAAAAAACAGATGTATTTTTTATTTGAGAAGTTTAGACTCCCCAGAAAGTAGTTTGGCTTTACAAAAATGTATAAGAGGGGAGTCAGTGTTATTAGATCACGAAATAGCCTATGTACTCGGCCAGATGAAACAGTTAAATTCTTTGAATTTTTTGAT
Organism: Medioppia subpectinata; assembly: GCA_905368565.1. Taxonomy (NCBI): domain Eukaryota; kingdom Metazoa; phylum Arthropoda; class Arachnida; order Sarcoptiformes; family Oppiidae; genus Medioppia; species Medioppia subpectinata. Next base: position 4,439 of record CAJPIZ010000196.1, read on the forward strand.
ACATTTATTTAAGGATGAATCTGTTGATCCTATAGTTAGACATGAAGCAATAGAAGCTTTAGGAAATTTTGAAAGAAAAGATATTATTCCAATCCTACAAGGGTATGCTGATAGCCCAATTCCAATAATTCGAGATTCTGTGATACTGGCTATTGATAAGATAAAGGAAACCTGTCAACTCAACGATCTAAATGGTTTTGAAACTAAACAGAATAGTTCCGAAAATATCCCATTCAGTAAATTTGGTAGCAGAGATCCAGCTTATCCAATGAAAGGAACTATTGAACAAACTAGGGATAAATTTGTTAATGGGAATATCTGCGAAAAATACAAGGCGATGTTCTACCTGAGAGACTTGAATAGCAAGGAATCGGTAGATATTTTAGGGGGTGAGTTGATCAAAAAGGTTGTGGGAACATCACAAAAGGTTGATGGGCATAATGCCAACTTCATCATCAGAGATAATTCCATCGGTGAATTACTTCGACATGAAATAGCCTATGTATTTGGCCAAATGGAGAATGAGCATTCAGTGAAATATTTAAAAGCTGTGCTGGAAGATGATTCAGAGGCAGATGTTGTTAGACATGAGGCAGCTGAAGCATTAGGAAATATAGGAAATGACGAATGTGTAAACATTTTGAAGAAGTATTTATGTTGTGATATTAAAATAATAAGAGAAAGTTGTGAGGTTGGGTTAAAGATAGCTGAATTGGACGAGGATCAATACTTTGAGATTAATCAGTAAATTAATCTATTTAAAAATTAAAAATTTTCTTTAAGTTAAATAATTCAATAATCTTAAAAGCTAACATCAAATAAGCATACAGTTTGTATACTATTAATGATTATGTATAGTGCATGAAAAATAAAAGAGAAATATATGAATACAACAACTACAATTCTTACAATACCAGTCCAATAATTTGAAACTTGTAAGATATTCCTTAAAACTAAGGGAATTCAACTTTATTACTTGTATAGTAAGGAACTCAGGTAGGGTTTCAAAATAATTATTCCAAAGCATCCATTCGCTACTATGGTACAAATATGAAATATTTCATGAAATCCTAGAATTTTTGGATTTGGATTTGGAGCCTCCAGCCCGAATATAACACCTCCTATTAGATAAAATAAGCCACCTGAAACACATAAAATAAAATCAAATGTAACTAGTTGTGAGATTACACTATAAAACGGTAGAACCAACAGACCATGCGCCATATAACATATTAAGTCGAAATAGTTGTGTGAGTCTAGGTAATTGTGGATATATTCAAAGGTTTTATCAATATTATCATTCAAACAATTTCCATTTTTAGAAATATCATTGCTATTAATGTGGTCCTTATTATTGGCACGACGAATAGCTTTTACCATTTTACGTTTAAGATTTCCAAGGGTATGACCATTTAAATTACTTAAAATAATTATTTTTGATATTCCCAATATGGATAATGTCCATGACCATTTTATTACTGTATCAATGGATACAGGAATCTTTTTAGTACTATTTATCAGCACACTTGTCTGGGTGCCACTTATTAGAAAGAATATTGCAATATGATCTAAAGCCCTCATAATAGCTTTGTTTTTACGGCTAAAGTCGATAATATGATAAGATGCACTTATTCCAAATTGCATAAGCTGTACTATTAAATAGATAAAAACAGCCTTATCAAACCTCTTAAAAATAGAAGTGAAACAGAATAGAGTAGTCAATATAAGACAGAAGAGAAAAGCAAAAGCATGGATTTTACCACGCAAATATGGCTTGATGGTCTTAGGTTCAGAAATATTGCTGGAAGTATTAGATTCATTTTGGTGAGTGATTGAATCTGATGAGAGGCTTAACTCTAATATTTTATTATTTTTAGTAGTGTTAATATCAGATTTACTAACGATGGTATCTTGACTTGATTTTATTTTGGCATTTTTCATGGGGTTAAAAGAATAAATCTTAAATAAATTAAAAATTAAAGAAGTAATTTTACCTAGAAATTAGATTTTATAAAATTAAAAAGTATATATTTCACAACCATTGAAATAGTTGCTCGTGCATCTATGGTATTATTATGTGTTTAATGATAAAAAATAGTCATTTACAGAGGTGATTATTAAACAAATTTTTTGCTAATTAGCTTATAAAAGTATTGAAATTTTCATTCTGATTTCACACTTAGTAATATATGCCACTAGATAAAAATATTTTTAAGTCCATAAGTTAATTTACAAATATAATTCTTGAGAAGTATCAGTTTATTGATTTTATTTTAAATATTTCATCGGAATATTTTTTGTAATCATCTGGAGTTATAAACAAGTGTAAGGATAATAAATTGCTACCAAATATAGATGCCCCCGTAAAATCAAGCTCTAAATTGGTTTCAAAACCAATTGCATCATTCGAGAACTCTTTATATTCCTTCAAGATATATTCTTTTGTAATGTCTTGAAAGCTTCTATTCCTAAATAATCCACCACATAGAACAATAATACCAAGTTTTTTACCAGTGCAACATTTCCTGAACCTAATGACCTCATCAATCAGTTTAAAACTGTTCTTCAGTATATTATTTAATTTATCATTCTCAATAGTAGAAAGATTTGAAAATATTGATGTCAATAACCCAGTTGATATATTCTTGATAATATTTTCCTTTTCTAATTTTAAGAATTCGTAAATTTTCCAATCAGAAAAAAATTCTAAGTCAATCCTTAATCTTACAGTAATTTCTTGTAGTTTCAAAGCAAATTCTTCATCTGAAGCAACACCAGGGTTGTTAAGTAATGAAGTTTCCTCCTTATTGATTACTTGAAACCCATTATTTTTATGTATATTAGTATCAAATATTTTATATTCAACCAATTTCATATTAACTACCTGTGCAATTGTTAAAGTATCAAAATTAAAAATAGTGCCTGAAGTCTTTCCTGATCCTAAAATTTCACAAACGCAACTGTCCATAAATAAGATATTTCCACATTTTCTATTTTCCAGAATTTGCTTTTTTAAGCATATGGAATTTTGAGGATGCAAAATGATAATTGCAGCTTCTACTTCGTGCTTTGAAATGATTCTTTCTATTTCTATAACTGTAATTTCTTCAAAAGTGTTTTTATTCAATGATGTGTCATGTGCCAATTTCAAATCTATAAATTCTGAATAAGCAAAATCACCAACATAACCAACTTTTAAAATTAAACCAGTCAATGAGATGACTAAAATATTAACAGAGGATTGAATAATTTCAGACATAAAAACAGGGGAAGTTTTTTAGAAATAAAATTTTATTTATTTCTTAGCCTTAGACTTCTTGATTGCTTCTTTATCACCAGAAACAACAGCAACATCAAGATCATATTTCTCCTTAGCCTCAGTTGCTGTAATCTTATCAGTAATATTTCCACACACTACAAGAATACCGGAATCTCTGCAAACAAACTTACCTAGACCAGGGAACTCAGTAAATTTTTCAAACAACGATGGTTTTGTTGGATAAATAATAGCTGAAAACTTTGAGTTTGCAGGGATTGAGTTTGGATTTTCAATAGTACCAGAAGATCCAGTTGTGCAGGAAAGCAACTTTGCAAACTTACATGCAACATTAGAAGTACCACAGGAAATAACAGGTGTGTATCCTGCCTTAATACCGTTAGAATCATCTGATCCTTTTGATTTTTTCAAACTCATACAAGAAGCAATGTAAAAAGGTTGTAGATTGAAGTTGGTGTCATTGGATGGCCCAACAAGAGAGCCAGTCTTGATTTTGTCCATAACTGTCTTATCACCCTTCAAGTTAAGAACGAAACCAATGTTAGTACCTGCTGGAGCTTCGGGAATCGATTGTTTATGAGCTTCAATGGACTTAACATCAGAAGTGATTCCAACTGGAAGAATCTTCACCACATCACCTTTCTTAATAATTCCATAATCGACTCTTCCACAAAGAACTGCTCCATGTCCTGGAACGTGAGCAATGGATGAAATTGGCATTCTCAATGGCTTTTCGAGAGCTCTTGGTGGAGCATCTTGATAATCAATAGCATCTTCTAGAGTAAATAAATGAGTTTGCCCATCGATTTTGACCTTAGGTACTTTATAGCCCTTGAAGAAAGAATAGTAATTCTTTTTTTCTGAATCTGTAAACACTCCAATACCCTTAAGAGCTGAAATTGGCAAGAAAATCACTGCCTCTCTCTTAACACCAAGTCTCTTCAAGAACTTGTAAACGGCTTCACAAGCAGCCTCAAAAGCGGTCTCTAATGAATTCTCATTTTTAATCTCAACTTCATCCAATTTGTTAATACAAACAATAAAGTTTTTGGATCCGAGAATTCCAGCAAGTGTCAGATGCGTCTTAAGAGTTCCTTCGGTAGAACAAGATGCTTCAAACCTAGCTGGAACCACCACAATTGACAAATCAGACTGTTTACAACCATTTGTTGCATTCTTAATATAATCTGCGTGGCCGGGGCAATCTAAGAAGTTGATAGCAAATTTCTTCGTTTCCATCTTAACTAATGTAGTTTGAATAGTTACACCTCTTTTTCTTTCTTGTTCAGTTTTATCAGTGAAATAAGCAAGTGCAAAGGAGGACTTGTTGTTTTCCATAGCATCCTTTTCTAGCTTAGACAATGCCCTGGAGTCGAGCTGTCCAAATCTTGTGGCCATCTGACCAGTGAGTGTTGACTTACCAGAATCTACGTGACCAATAACAGAAATTGCAATCAAAGGCTTTTGAGTTGACATGGGGCTTAAAAAAAGAAAAAATTTTATAGGAAAAAAATTCTAGAAAAAATTCATAAAATTTTTACAAAAACAAACAAAATCAAGAGACCATCGAAATGGAAAATTGATTATTTTTCATGTAAATGCATCGTTTCTACTATTAAGGAAAAATGTGGGTAGTATTTTCTATTGGATTAGGCAAGAAGTTGTTTAAGCAGATTGAGAGTTTTATTAAGATAGTGCTTTTACACTTCAGAATAAATTTGTTCTTGAAAAATTATTTTTGATAGATGCTTTTCCACAAATACGAGTAAATACCTACCAATATGGTTTTAAAAAGTACTATCTGTTCTGCAATAAAATTTCTTCTACTAAATTCCGGCCTAGAACTATCTGAAATAAATGTGATATTTTAAAATAAGAGTTCTAATGCATATGTTGAATACTTATAACCGCTTAGGATAGAAATAAAAATGGAATCTATAATACATAGTTCTGTTACATGTATTGTTCTAAAAATTGACACTCATTTAATGTAACAACTAACTTTAGTTTTTCAAAATCAAGTTATTTACCGAATGTTTCAGTTTCACTCTAAACAAGGATAAAAATGAACAAATCAAAGCTTCATCTAATAAGAGATTTGTTAAATTATTCTTTAAAATTTGATCCAATGTGTGAAAATAAATATTTTGTTTCAGTTTAATGGTTAAATATTTGTGATTTTAATAAACTATGTATCTGCTTTTAATTTTAGAAGTGATCTTCTCTAAGCAAAATGCCGTTATTTTAATTTTATGCAGAAATGAAGACCTTAATGGCATTCGGGAAACGATCTTAAATTTTGAATTCAGAATCAATAAAGTTTTCAAATATCCGTATGTGTTTCTAAATGATAAGGAGTTTACCAAGGAATTCCAGGATAACATTAATAAAGTAACAAATAATAATTCTAAATTTGGGTTGATTGATTCTAGTCACTGGAATATGCCTCCAGCCATCAATAGAGAAAAAGCATTACAGGCATGGCATAATATGGCTCAAACTGGAGTTCCATATGTTGAAAAGGAGAGCTATCACAATATGTGCAGATTCTACTCAAGAGCATTTTATAAGCATCCACTTTTAGCTGATTTCAAATACTTTTGGCGAATTGAACCAAATGTAAGGTTTCATTGTGATATATCAAAAGATCCTTTCGACTATATGGAAGAGAACAAGAAAAAATACGGATTTGTTATAATCATGCATGAATTTATGAATTCAATTACCTCACTACTACCAACGACAGCCAGATTTTTGATCGAGAATAGAAATAGATTGAAGAATGTAAATACACTAAACTTTATGTTTGACAATGGTAAATACAATGGTTGTCATTTTTGGTCAAATTTCGAAATTGCATCGTTCGAATTTTTTAGATCAAAGATTTATAATGATTATGTTGATTATTTGGAAAATTCTGGTGGATTCTATTATGAAAGGTGGGGTGACGCTCCGATTCATTCTATTGCAGCTTCACTATTTTTAGAAAAATCAGAAATACATTTCTTTGAGGAAATTGGATATACACATGATTTTTTTACACACTGCCCCAAAAAAGGCAATAACTGTGATTGTAATATTTCAAAAAGCTTCGATTTCTCCACATATTCATGCCTCAAACAATATCTAGAGGAAAAAAATATTAGGCTAGAGCTTTGATTGGAATCATTAGAAATCTTTAGTTATCTTGGAAAAATTAGGCTATTAATTGAATAGAATTACAAGCGGATAGAAATTATTTTATAAAAGAATAAATCCTTCTAAACTAATAAACTATACTTAGATAGTTGTATGTTATACTGTCCCTGTATCTGATTAATTCATCGATTTTCTTTGATAGCTATATAGAAATAAGACGGAGTAATTCAATAGAATAGGTAATGGATAGAGAGAAAGCAAAAGCATCAAACAAATTTGTTTTACAAACTATATTTCATATCATTCTTTTATTGCTATAGTACATCAAAATGTATAATCTTTTTATTACAATTTTTTAGACACCCATTGTAATGATGAAAAAGACCGCTGCTGATATTCTACGTGATAGATTAACTAGTACTCACTTATCTAACAAAGTAGCTGAGAAGATACATCCAAAACTTGATGAAATTGCTGGAATTAAGTATTTGGAAGATGACATTAGAAGGAAAATGTACAATCCACTCTTTCACCAGCCAACATATTCCAAATTAGGACATCAATCCCATAAATCACTATTAATTTATGGGATTGAAGGCGTTGGCAGAACATTTTTAGTTTCATGTTTTTCTAAACAGTATAATATTCCTATTATTACCAAATTCGTGGAGAATTCCTCAGATATTCGTGAACTATTTCGCCAGAGTAAAACAACTGATATGTCAATAATTTTAATTACAAATTTGGACTCAATATTGGACGATAAGGCCATGACTCATCAGATTGAGGAATCTATTAAAAAATTAACTTGGAATGCATTAGTCATCTTCATTCATAAAGAGAGGATTCATACGTTTAAATTTGATACTCATATTTTTGTAAAAATTCCTAATTTAGAGCGCAGACGAGAAATTATTGAATCTCTTCTTTCAAAAATGAAATGCGAGGATGTAGATTCTGGTGAATTAGCCTACTACACACCAGGATTTGTTCCTGCAGACCTGATTAAATTAATTGGGATGGCCACAAGTAGAGCCATTATTCGAATTACCTCTTCAAGTAGTCCAGGCTATTCAAATAGTTCATGTGAATTTGTAACTATGAAAGACTTTATGGATTCGATTAAAGAATGGAAAAATATAGAACAACTAATTACATTCGATGACATTGGTGCAATGCATGAAGTTAAAGAGGAATTAAGAAATAGTATATTCTTACCATCCCAATTCCCTGAAAAATTTCGACGTTTTGGAATTGTTCGTCCAAGTGGTATTTTATTACATGGACCACCAGGTTGTGGAAAGACTTTGATTGCAAAGGCAGTGGCTAATATGTCTCATTGTAATTTTTTGTCCATTAAAGGGCCAGAATTGATTACAAAGTATGTAGGGGATTCTGAAAAACATCTGAGACAGCTATTTGAACGTGCTAAAAATCTATCCCCATGTGTATTATTCTTTGATGAAATAGATAGTCTTTGCGGTAAAAGGGGAAAGAATGAATTTGGCAATAGAATTGTGAATCAGATACTTACACTTCTTGATGGAATGGAAGATAGGGGAGAAGTCTATCTAATTGGTGCCACGAATAGAATAAAATCTATTGATAGGGCTCTAATGCGACCTGGGAGATTTGATAAGATTATTGAAGTTCCACTTCCTAAGGAAAATGAAAGGCTCGAGATTTTTTCCAAATGTATCAGGAACTTGCCAGCCGAGCAGTTTGATTTCAGCTTGCTCAATTTAGATGGGTTTTCATCAGCTGATATTTCTGGGATAGTAAAAGAATCTGCCATATTATGCTTGAGAGATAATTTCAGTAATGATACAGTAATTATAGCAAAGGAATATTTTATCAAAGCGATCGAGAAGCATCGAAGTATGCAAATTTACAAAAAGAAGAGCAAAATAAATAGATGATTCATTTTACAATATGTAGCTTTGGGTGTCTTCTTGATTTTTTAATTGATAGGCATGTACATATTCCAATTTAAGAACTCTATCTATCATTTTCTAACTTTGTTGTAAATTAATATCTATAATGGAGAAAAGTTCTTGTTTAACTAAAGAATTTAAAATAAAACGAATAAGAAAATGCCTTCACCGGGAATCGAACCCGAATCTGCAGATTATGAGACTGCCGTACTAACCATTATACAATGAAGGCATAATTACAACACAAAAATATGATTAATTAAGATTTTGATAGAATTGAATAGAGACTTACCAGAATTTTTCTGGAAACACATTGGATCCAATTTCCTACTATTCTTTATGAGGTTTGTAACTATTCTAAATTTATATTTTATTTTTACAATCCTTCTTTTCTCTATTAATAGAATAGATATCATTCATCAACTTCATGATTTAATCACTTCTTTCAACATTTTCTTTTTTCCACCCTCTAATTTCATGTTAGATTCAAAACAGTTACAAATTCTCGATAAATTTGCTCCTTTGAACCCAGAGAAGCTACTAGTTGAGCAAGTATCTGTTGGGCATTCGTCTGAAATTTTTGATATAAAGAATTGTCATGTTTACAAACTGCCAAAAAAGAATACTTGGCTAATATTTGGAGAAATCCAGAAAAGTTTTACATTTGAACAAATCAAAGAAATTTTAGAAAAGCATATGAAGGATAATAAAGATGGAGAAACCATGCCAGAGACTGTTGACAGTTCTATGGAAACTGCGGCCATTGAAGAAATCCCTACTATTGATGGTGAAGCAGCAAATACGATAGATAATTCGGGGGAAATAAAGTTGATTATGGAGCAATCACACTGTACTGAATCTGAAGCCATAGAAGCTCTGAAAAATTCTGGAAATGATGTTGTCAGCGCATTAATAGAACTGACAAAAAATAAACACTAATAAATCGTTTATATAAATTATTCTAAAATCAGAATTTTGTTATTTGAAGTTTATATCTACAAGGTTAAAAATATTATATAAATTAGCTAATGCATGGCTGTTGTTTGTTACATGGATAGTTCCGTTTTGACGACTTTTAAATAATTTATTTTACGAGTACATGTATACTTTGCTTTTGTCACCAACATACAAATATGGCATAGTTTCGTCCCAAGAGATTGTTTTATATCTGCCGGGTGTTGAGAAGCATGGAATAATCTGATTGGACCCCTGAACTATAAAATCACGGTTCGATTTCTTATCTAATTCTGAATTATCAGTCGATTTGTTCAATTCAGTCTTGAAGCTATAAATCACAACCTCATTGGAGAAAAGCACCGCAATTAAATACTCTACAAAGGGGGTGAATTGAGGTTTTCCAACTCTAAAGACCACAATTTTTTTACCTATTTCATTATGCATGATTTCATAAGTTTTATCGCCAGTCACAAAAATTCTATTCAAATTATTGACTGCAAATATAAAGCCATCTAAGCACACGAAATCAATAATGTAATTCAGTGATTTAATGGCTACTGTTTTTCCATCAACAACCTTAGTAATCCCATTTGAAGTGGATACGGTGAAAGAGTGTGAAGACTGTATTGCCTCATGATCCAACTTTGCAGCATTCGCATCTACATTTTCATATAGGAATAATTTGGTCAGGATATCTGTCTTTACCTTATAAGTACTTAGTAAATTCGTGGAAAGTGTGTTGATATTTTTCTGTTCATCTAATATTGTGACCATTTCAGTATCATAGCCAATTTTATTAATTTCGTTAGAAATTTCATTCACTTCGTATATTTCTACTTTGTTTCTAAAAAGTAAACCAATAAGATGTTCTGTAATGTAAAAGTGTTTAATTGGCACAGTAGATACAATTAATGGATTGTTTTTGTAATAGAGAATATTCTCTGATGAAAAAAACAATAATGGATTGTATATATTATTAATAGAATTAGATAAGAACGCATAATCAAAATCGAAGTAAGTATATGGAGTAGAAGTGATATTGTGATTCAAAGTGCCATCTAAATAGTGAGATTTAATCATGCTTCCAGACTTACTACTATTGTCTTTGAATTTTGATCTACAAATATTCTGCCAGATCTCATCAGCTGTTATGTCAAATTCTTTAGATATAGCAAAGTCATAATTTAAACATTTTTTCTCAATAATTGATTTAGTAGATATTGTCTTTTCTCTAGGTGTAAACTGTCTTTCATAAATTCTTCTCAATTCATAAGCATTATCTGTGCATAGATTATCTACACTTCCCAAATATTGAGACTTTATAGAATAAATCCACTCTTGATCATAAGATTTCAGAGTTTCGATCGTCTCATCCTCATAGATGTCATAAACGATATTCTTACTCACTTTAATCTTCTTTTGCTTATTGGATATTGGATTCTTTTTTAAGAAGCGCTTTCTAATTCTTTCATCATCTAAAAATTTTCTGAAACTATCAACTTCATTGTCTGTAGTTATATTGATATTAACTATTCTTTCTAGTTCTAGTCTATCAGACTCTTTCTTTTCTGAATTCATTTTTCCATCTGAAAGTGGGCCACCCAAATTAACCCCTTTTCTATAAGCTCGTATTCTTTTCAAATCATCCTTTGTAATTTCAATCCGTTTATTCTTATACAAAAGAACTCTTTTATTCTTAACTTGTCTATTCTGTAAAAATTTATTAATTCTATCCATAAAGGGGCTTAAAACCAATTCCAAAAATTTGGTGATAAATCATACGTATACCTAAAAGTATTGATATCATTTGAAATTTTATGACCTTATGATTAATTTTTAATGAATTAATCATTGATGCAACAATCTTTTTTAAGATAGTTTCTTTATCTTCATTTTAATTATTATAAATTTTTCATACTTAAGAGATTTCTTACTGAGTATTAACTTGTTTACTTTATTTATTTATGCATACATAGTTCAGTTATATAAATTTGTTGTTTGTTTTAAACTGTTTATTTATTTGTCACTACTTTTATTTTTTTTAAAATTTTACCCTTTATGCAGATATTTGTCAAGACGCTCACTGGTAAGACAATTACTCTAGAGGTTGACCCATCTGACAACATTTCAGATGTAAAAGCAAAAATTCAAGATAAAGAGGGAATTCCACCAGATCAGCAGAGACTTATATTTGCTGGAAAACAGTTGGAAGATGGTCGATTATTGAGTGATTATAACATTCAGAAAGAATCCACGTTGCATTTAGTTTTGAGATTACGTGGAGGTAAGAAGAAGAAGAAGAACGATTTCTTAACTCCAAAGAAAGTAAGGATTCCACGTAATAAGACAAAAGTTGATTATTTGAATTGCTTTGTGGTTGCACAGGACGGATTAGTAAAAACGGTAAGGTCAAATTGTTCAACATGTGGTATTGGATACTTTTTATCCAAAAATGGCAGCTGTGGAAGTTGTAAGAGCAGAGGACACAGAAACATTCCAGCAAGAATATGAAATGAATAAAGTAGTTTTCCACATTAGAAAAATTTTTGATTCTATTATTTATTGGTTGTTGCTATATATCTATAAGTCTTAGTTTGTTTTAAAATTCTACAAATGTTTTGATCAAAAACTTTAGTGTATATTCTCTCTTTTCATCTTTTGATATTTCTCATTCTAAAATTTATATTTTTTTAGCCTAAATGGTTAAAGTCAAAATTTCTGGAATTCCCATGGATCTCCCATATCCACCATATCCAGCACAATTAGTGACAATGTCCAAAATGATTGGTGCATTTCAAAGCAATGGATGTGCATTGATAGAATCTCCAACTGGAACTGGAAAGAGCTTATCCATAATCTGTGCTGCTTTGGGATATTTACAATTCATTAAAAGAGACATCACCAAGAATGATACCCAGCATATTAAGAATGATATTGTAAATTTAACAACAAACAAAGATATTATACAGTCTGAAGATTCGAATAGTCTCAAAATATACATTTGTAGTAGGACCCATAAACAGCTAGATCAGTTGGTTGGTCAACTCAGAAAAACATCGTATAAGCCCAGAATAACTATTTTGGGTTCTAAGAATCATTACTGTATCAATCCTAAATTGAGAGATGTTTTAGATAAAAATACAGCCTGTATGGATCTCATTAAAACAAATCAGTGTATCTATCATTCTGGAAAGGATAGATTGATTAAGAAAATTGGGGACAAACTATTTGACATTGAAGAATTGAGATCGACAGGTAAGAAGTGTGTAGGCTGTCCATATTTTACTGCACGTGAGCTATGTGAAGAGGCAGAGATTATTTTTGCACCATACAACTATCTAATTGATCCTAAAATCCGAAATACAATGAATTTAGAACTCTCCAATGCTATTGTAATTATTGATGAGGCCCATAATATTGAAGACTCATGTAGGTCAGCTGGTAGTTTGGAATTGACTAGCAAGCTCATTGATATTATTTCAAACGAAGTAATTGGAGCTGTTAAGAAATCAGCACTTTTAGGCGAAATAAAGAATGAATTTATCGTGCTTTTGGAGTTTTTTAGAAAATTCAGAGAATACTCTGAGAAGATTGAAATGGATTCTAAGAATTTTGAATTTCAACTAAGAATTAAAACGGGAAAGGCAATTATAGTAGAATTAGAGACTATGGGCATTACAAAGGAGGTATTTTTACAATTTAGAAATTCTCAAGATAAGATTGTGGGGCATGATGACGCCAAAACACTTATCAGTCTAAATACTGGACAAATTTTAGAAGAAATTCTTCTAATTTTTAATATGCTGCTATTTGGCTCTACGGATTCTTATGGATATTGCTTCAAAAGATTTAATACTGAATATGTACAATATTCTTTAAATTTTTGGTTGCTCGATCCGGCTGTCATTTTTAATCAACTATCTTCCAAAGTGAAGTCGATTTGTTTACTTTCAGGAACGATGACTCCTTTTGCCAGCTTTATTGGTGAATTGGGCCATTCTTTCGAGCACAAAATCATAGCCCCACATATTTTGAAAAGTGAACAAGTTTTCATAGCGAATATAAACTCCGGACATCTGAACAAAGAACTTTGTGGAACCTATGCAATTGCTGAAACATTTGAATATCTGGATCAGATTGCAAGAATTATAAAGGACATAGGCAATTCTATTGGAATTGCAGGAGGTGTTTTGGTATTTGTTCCAAGCTATACATTTTTAAACAAACTTGCTACTCGACTGAAATCCGATGCACTTGTGGAACCACAATGTGGTGGGATAGTCGAATTTGAAAAGATTTTAAATAAATACAAGACCAGAATAGGAAAGCAATGTGCTATTATGCTGTGTGTTTATCGCGGAAAAGCCTCAGAAGGAATTGATTTTAAGGATAACTTTGCAAGAGCTGTGATATCTGTTGGAATCCCTTATCCCAGCGTAAAAGATCCACAGATTTCATTAAAGAGAGAATTTAATAATTTGAATGGAAGATATAACGGGCACGCATGGTACCAAGCACAAACATTTAGAGCTGTAAATCAGGCTCTTGGAAGAGTAGTTCGTCATAAAGAAGATTGGGGTGCAGTATTTTTACTTGATTCTAGATATCAACATAGGTCAGTTTTAAATTCGCTACCAGCATGGATTACCTCAAACGCGAAAAACTATCATCAATATGCGGATTGTGTAAATGATTTTAATATATTTCTTAATTCAAAGGACAAAAATTGCTATTATTAATGAATAAATAAATAATTTTACGTATACATTTTAAAAACTCAATTAAAAAATAAATCTTAATCAGTAACCCGGAACAACTCTCTTTAACTTAATATAAGAATATAACTTATCAAATCAACTATACATCTCAAAATAAAATGTTCGTAAGATAAACATGAAACAATAGAAAGACTTATAAAATTTACAATCATAATTTAGTGCCCACCATCTTTTAATTATGAATTTATTTATTTTGGAAATTATTCATCTTTAACTTCCTGAACTTCAGCCTCTCCCTTCAAATCTTCATCAGCAACTTCGGTTACAGAGACCTGTGCTTGATTTCCTGAAATTATTTCAAATAGAGATCTAATGAAATCAGTTTTATTGTCGATGTTAAAACCACAACCTACAGCAGTAGCATCATAAAGGAATTTAACATACTCATCAACCTTCTTTAATTTCTTCTCATCATAAAGTGCCTTAAGATTGTTAACGAAGATATTTCCGGAATTCATCTCAAATATCTTCTTGGATTTAAGCATCATTTGCATCATCAAATCGTTTTCTGCGTTTGGATGACTTCTCATGATGGCTTCCATAGTAGAACTATGAGAATGCTTAGTTGTTAGAATAGAAGCTGGAACTGTTTGGAATCTCTTTGAGAAAATGACTTTTTCTGTCGAATTCTCCAACAATTTCTGGCAGTATTCACCAAACTCATCGAATGTCGTGTCAACATCAGAACTAACCATATCAACACCTTCAGCCGAGATATTCTGAAAAGTCAATCCATTATAATTCTTAAATCCTTGCAACATAATCTCATCACTAGCATCTGACATCAATAGAACAGTTCTATCTTTGAATGCATCCAAATACAAAGAGTTTTCCACGTCTTTCTGATTTAGTCCTGTTAAATAGAGAATCTGTTTGTCCGATTCGTCAATTTGTTTGCAATACCCATCTAACGAAGTTAACTTGCTATCTTTATTAGTTGGATACATTAAGAATTGTGCAAAGGTCTTCTGGATGTTATCAGATGTTTCCCTCACTGCAATCTTGATATTTCTGGCAAATTCTTTGTAAAATGCAGAAAATTTGGCATCGTCAGACTTGAGATTCTTAATCATTCCAGAAATACATTTAGGAAGTTTAGTCTTTAAAATATTAAGTGCACTCTTACCTTGCAAAAACTCCCTTGAAATATTCAATGAGAAATCACTACTTGTGACAGCTCCTACTACGAAACTCATCCATTCCGGAACAATATCCCTTGGCAAAGAATCAGTAATGAACACATTATTGTTATAAATCTTAAAGTTGGTAGCCTTCTCTGTAGGTTTTTCAAAGAAGCTCATTTTAGCCTTCTTGGGGAAAAATAATAATATTTTTACATCCACAATTCCTTCAAAATGGAAAGATTCCACAGCAGCATAATCATCATAATCCTCACTAATTTGTTTGTAAAATTTCTTTAAATCTTCCTCTGCAACATCCTTAACCTTTTTCTTCCAGACTGAGATATCAGAATTAATAATTTGCATTTCGGTGATCTTCTTTTTAGTTTTTTTAACTTCTGCATCTTCTTTAACCTCTGTTACTTCTGGCTGATTGTCATTGTTGGGGGCTTCTTCCTCCTCATCAACTTTAGGTTTCTCCTCCTCTTCTGCAACTTCAATCTCCTTTTCCACGTGCAGTGCTATTGGGTATCTGATATACATAGAGTGTTTCTTTATTAATTTAGTCAGGACATCAGTCTTAAGAAATTCCCCTTCACCCTCTTTCAGATGCAATACTATAGAAGTTCCGTGTAATCCATCAAATTCATACTCTTTTATGGAATAAGATGACTTACCTTCAGAAGTCCACAAATATGAACTATCTCTCGGATTCTTGGTGATGACATCTACTCTATCAGCAACTAAGAAGAGGGAGTAAAATCCTAAACCAAATTGACCGATAAGATCCTCCATCTTTTGTTTATTTGTCGAATTCATTAATTCTCTAAACTTTCCTGTTCCACTCGCAGCAATTGAACCCAAATAATTTTTCAAATCCTCCTTAGTCATTCCAATTCCATTATCTCGAATAATTAGGCAATTATTCTTGACATCTGGAATAACTTCAATCTTAAAATCACTTGTAAAAACAGTCTTGTATCCATCAGCGTCCAAAGAAGCTTTGGATTCGTACATCTTTGTAATAGCATCAGAAGCATTGGAAATGGCTTCTCTCAAGAACAAATCCTTAGAGGAATAAACACTGTTTACGAACATACTCATCAGCTGAGGAACTTCTACGCCAAACTCAAATTCTTCATTTACTTTTTCTTTAATAGCTTCATGATTGTTTATATTTTCTTGAATGGTGCAATCAGCAGTCATGTGGTATAGAAAAATGAAATAATTTATACAAAAAAAGTTCTAGAAAAAAAATTGAAAAAATTTCTAGAAAAAATATTTTCCTGTAAATAAAGCTTCCAAATTGAAAGAAATAGGATAAGTTTAATCAGAAGTGTATAGGAATTCAAAAAAAGGAATTCTGTACATATTGAGTTGGGAACTCTAAAAGTATAGATACCAAAATTTTGATTATAAACTGATTTAAGTCGATAATATTTCAATGTAATTCAAAAACATAATAATAAATCAATCAAAATACAATAAAGAAACTCAAGTTGGCTGTCGATGCCAATTCATGTGAATGTCAAATGAAAATATGCACATAAACCATTTATCAATAGAAACGATGCTATCTCTTCACAGGTGATTATTACATGCTTATAAAAGGCCTATCAATGCTCAAAAGCTATTTATCACTTAGTTTTAATAATGTTTATTATAGAGCCCCTATGGATAAAATTCCTGGAGTTAACAAATTGACAGAACTAATAAAAATTTACAATGAGATTAACGAATCGAACACCAAAACTATTAATGATGAAATGGAAAATATTTACAAAGTAATAAATGGAAAAATATAAATAAAAATATTGCATGGATGTTTGCTTTGTCCAAATAGACGTTTGAATACCTCTCTTTTAATATTAGTTTATCAATATTTCATTCTTAACTTTCATTTAAATATTCCTTTTTGTTTCAGAATTATGATAATTCCAAAGTCATTCTATGTTCAAACCACTTCAACTTAATCACAAATTCCTTATGTAAAATTAAAATTTAACTTTCTAGTATTAGATATTTTTGCTATCTGTCAAAATCGTAATTGAAAGCTGAAAAAGAATAAAAATGCCGTTTTACTATTTTATTGGCGAATATACATGTATCTATAAATACCAAAACAGAAGGAAGACAATAATAACTGACTTATTGCTAGGATGGTTAGTGTATTTATCTGCTTTAATTTGCATAGAAAATAAAAGCTTTGCTTTGGATTCGTATCAGAACGAATTTGAATTTATAGAACTACATCGACGAGTTATTAAGATTATTCTGAGTATAAATAAAATATTAAGGAAACTATTCAAAACCATTAAATTTGTTTTAATCAGTCAGCGTTCAAAAGCAATTCTTTCCAATACCTTCTAAAAGTGGACATACTCAACTTGTTCATTACTTGTAATTCTACATCTGATTCTCTCATCAGTAAATACTATCCATCCATCTACTAAAGCACATGTACTAGTTTTCATTAAATTAGCTAGCTTGGATTCCTTTTCTACAAATTTCATTTCTATACTGTTTTTAGATTTGAAATCTGTGATACTGAGTCTACCTGTTAAAAAAAGCTTATTTTTTATTACATTCAAATTAGAATTGATTGATATATTGCAGAAGTCATTCTCAGATTGAATGTAAAAATTTAACAAATCGTCGATCATATACCTAATATCTTTTGTAGATGAAGTTAGGAATTCTGTAGTGTAGCTTTTGGTTTCAATCTGTTGATTTTCATTCAAAGCGAATTCATTATATTTGGCAGTTTGACTATCCTGACCTCTATCTTCGCATTCATGGAGTTTTCGATAGATTTCCATTATCTCTAATCTTGTATTTTCTGTTTTTATTTTGAATTTGATAGAATTTGTCTCCAAATAGTATTTATTGTCGAATACTGGATTCTCCCGATCTAGTAATTCCACAATTTGCTGATTTGAAAACATCTGAGGTATATTTTCAAACTTATCACAGAAAATTATTTTATTTCTATTTTTAAACCTGTGATTAATATGCTCTGTCACAATTAGGTTCTTGTATTTTTTTAGTGGAAATGGCTCTTCGTTTACCACTATATTTGTATCTATCCATTCTGTTTGTATGTTTAATAATAGCATTAGCTTATCAAAAATATTTGATACTATATATATTGGGATGGAAAACCCATCAACTATAGAGAGAATATGAAATATGTAATCTATGAAGGTAGTTGTGAACTCCACAGGTAACCAAATTGTTATTTGGTGATCATTTCTTATATCAGAAATCAATTTGCTAAATCCAACTATCCCATCAGAAATATCTTGTTTCATTTTGGAATTATTAATGCTTACTACATTTTGATTATTATAAATACTGTACATTTCATGGCCATCATTTAAAAAGTCTGAATATCTTATATCTTCCCTGATATGTTCAAACTTATTTATTATTAAATAATCTGCATCCAATTTACCTGCTGTTACTGAAAATCTTTGTTTTTCAGAATAGGATGTTAAGTATATCAATGAATGGGTATTTGGGAATAAAATTTTATAATTTATCCAACCAATATTCGTTCCTGCTGAAATTGCCTGAATTTTATAGCCATTTAGAAAAGTGATCTGGTTTAATTGTACAAAATTTACGTTTTTACAAAATCTATCTAAATTCACCTCATTGATCGATAATAGATCAACAATGGTGCTCTGATCGAATCCTTTTTGTTTTGGAATCACATCATTTGAATTGGAGTTCAGGTTAGATATGTCAACCACTTCTTCATAACAGAGTACTTTTTCTTTATATTCTTCATATTTTAATAATATTTGTTCGTAAACTAATTTGGTACAATAAATTTTACAATCTTCTCTAAGAAATAATATTCCCAATTGTTCTGAATTTGTTAAAAAAATTCCGTCTGAAATCGCAGATGGTTGTGAAACATAAAATTTCAGAGGTTTTGGAGGGCAGCTAAAAGAAGGAATTGAAAAGTTCTTTCCATACAGATCTGCAGGACAATCAAACTGAACTGAGCAAGAAGGTGTATTCATTCTATAAAATGCAGTAGCATGAACTGTGCATTTTTTAAAATTGGCCATTAAAAGGGAGATATAAATGCGGCAATATTTAATTAATTTAAGGAAGTTATCATTGATGAACGATCATATTCTTCCACCAAAATCTGATCAGTTGGCATAGCTACACCAGTGATTTATGTATTTTTCTGATTGTATCCAACAGACAATACAAACTATCATCTCTTTACATCAAGGAATCAATTATATGAATGATGTTGTACCAGTGACTTTAATGAGAAATATCCTAATAAAAGTAGAAACATATCATAGTAATCATTGTAGTTCTGGATTCCCAAATTATTTTCTTAGAACGAAGTACTTTACATGATTAGTTGTAATGAGTTAATTTTAGGATGATTTTTATAAATTATATCTTAAAGACAAAGAATGTTAAGATTATCAATCAATATTTTTAATTCCTTTGGCTGATTCATATACCTTAATTTTGTATTCAAATCCAGCTTATTATTGTATGTCTTTTTAATATTTCAACAGACTCTGTTAGTGTAACATTATAAGCAATATCATTTACATGATAGTAGCTGTTAACTGTTTTATATTCATTTAAAATTACGGAATAGTATAAACACTGATACCTTACCTTATGACATATAATGGCAAAACTAGGAATTATTCATCAATAATACATCTATAAATAATTTGTCTTACAGCAGACATTTTTTAATAATCACTCTTTTTATGGTATTTGTTATAATTTGAACTTTTCATAACCCAATTTTTTATAAATGAAATTCTTGTCAATCCACGAACATTTTTTAAAAAATAATTTGAACAATCCAAAGAAGGATGAATGCATTGTTAACCTTACAAAACAGATTGAAAATTTGGAAACAAGTATGTATGAGGAGCTGAATCATGGATATTTGAATGTAATAAACAGATGCAATCAGTTGGAGTTTCTAACAAAAAGGATTGAAGAAATCAAAGAAGTAACATCAGAATTTATAAAAACAACCCAAGAAATAGTTTTGAGAACAGCAAGTGTTTCAGAGGAAGGTGAAGTTGTCAAAAGAAACATAGAAAGGCTAAATGAAATCAGAAGGGAATTTACATTTATTAGAGATTTCTTAATGATGGGTAATAGTGCATCAGAGAATTCAGATCGAATAAAAAAAATAAATGATGTGAATACTGAATTTGTCAGTTCGGATAGTGGTGCAAATGGATCTTTAACATCTTCATACTATAAAACGGTTCAAAATTTGAAATTTATGGAAAGAATGCTAGGTTATTTAAAAAAATATAATTTCTACACTTCCTTAAACATTATTTATAGGAACTATTATAATGTATTTGTTGATGAAATTAGAAAATCAATATCTGATTGGGTCAAACAGATTGATTTCTGCACAATTGGTGAAAGACTTGTAAATATTAACTTCACATTTCAAATATTTAATGACATTTCTCAAATAAGAAGGGAAATAATTAATAAAAAATTCTTGAAGATATACTATGCTTCGAAAGAATTGCAACTTGGAGCTGTTGTAGTAGAAGGAATAAACTGTGAAAGAAAAATTCTTATAAATATTGATGGAAAAATTAAAAAATATCATGAAAGTATTATAAATACAACTCACACCACAAAAGAGAACGACTCGACAAAGCATGGAAGTTATTCTTTGAATGACAATGTTTCGAAATTAAGTATAATCTCAACTCCTAAAACTGAGCCCACTAAAGATAACACTCAGGGATATATTTCAAGAAGCTTAGGAGGTGTTTCAAAGTCAGTTTTGGATAATAATGATTCTATATCAGAAGGATTTTTTTATTTGGTGGGAAATATTTTGTTAAGCCATTGTTTAATTGAGTTTTTCCCAGATTGTAAGTCATTCTTTGACGAAATATTCGATCAGATTGATCAATTTAATTTTGATAATTATGATATTATTAGAAACACAATAATTCCATTGAAACAGCTTATTACATTGTTGAGTGCTGACACAGAGAAACTTGATGAAATTATTGAAAAAGTGGCATATAAATATTTAGAAAGACGAAGGGGTAATGATGCTGGGATTAATTATTTGAAATCGTACATTGATGATGCAATACAGTTTTTGAGTCAAATTACACAAATTAGTAATGAGTTGGATGAACTGCTTGTTCAAAGAATTGATAATCTCCTGGTTGATTACTATTCTGAGAGCATTCAAGGTCGATTGGCTAAAAGCAACCGTGATGATGAGATCAATACCTACCCCAACAGTATTTCTAAGGATGAATCAGATCATAGAATTTCACCAGATGACTTTTGTATTTTGGAAGATGATATTTTAAACATTTTGAATCATTTAAAAAGCAAGAAAGATTTTTTTGAAGTTCAAAACTATCAAATTGAGTATGTTTTAATGCAGAAGGGGACAGAATTTATAAATGAAAAGGCTAAAGGAATATTAAGCAATAAGGAGATAAATAGCATTATTAAAGAATTGGTTAATATAAGAAAATTTATGAATGAAAAATACAGAAAGTCTTTAATTAGATTAATAGAAGAAGAATTAATCGGCCACTATTCTGGAGATGACTTGGAATTGTTTAGGGATGCAATAAGACGCAACTATAATATATAAGAGGCATTGAATATATTATTTTATATTGATTGAACTCTTTTAGTAATTAATCGGAATGTGTTCCATATAGAATGCTGATATATGTATTCTGAATTTATAAAATAACCTTGTTTACATCAGTGTATCAAAATGTAGATAGTCTTAATTTCTTCATTTTGCCATAACTTATTACTTTTAATTATTTATTTGAAATTTTCATAAAAGCCACTTATGATCACAAAATTATAGCTATAACAAAGTGCCATTATCAACTGGTATGTCATTTTGATATGAGTGATGATAACTAAAAAATTCAGTCTTAATTGTTACATACATACATTTCCTATAGTACCAAAAACAATTCCCGTGCATTTTCTTTAGTAAAACAAAAGTATATTAATGGAAAAATTGAAGATATTTTATTAATATTTTTTTTCTTGAAAAATATGAGATAATTAAGGAACATTTTAGAAGACTGGCATATCCCTTGATTTTTACAAGAAATTACTAAGATGAAAATTTATTAATTTCGTACTATAGTCTAAAATGTTTGTGATGCCATTGTTGAAAATAGACTACTCTATCTGTGACAACAATCTCATTTCAGTTTCAAATGAATCCTCTCCAGCATCATCGGAACTAATTGTATAATTATTGATGTGAGAAAATGTTAAAAACAGTCCTCTGGTTTCATCATTTAATACAGACAATTTAGATTCAACCATGTTTAGATAATATCTTTTAATATCTATAGGCAAATTAGCAATTAATACAATAATAGCCCGACTTTTAATATTTAAGTCATAAATGTTATCGATAATATCATGTACAATTTCATGAATTTTTGTGGTATAACTAGAGGAAGTTGTAGATAATGCATTAGTATGTACATATCTAGAAATACTATTACATGAGTATATTTCTTCATCATAACAAATTGGATATTTCATTTTGATATTAAGTTTTTTAACCATATAATTGATTTTGTCGGGTTCAATTAACATTGCAATAATTTCTAGATATTTATAAAATAAAACCTTAGAATGTTTTAAGGCAGGTGCCAAAGATAACATGTATATGTCTAGCATATATCCACAGTTGTATTTGATAATGGACTGTACAATTAATTCCAGGCAGTGAAATAGCTTTGGTTGTAAGAACAAAAGTGAAAAAAACTTTTTATTGGGCATCCTCAGATTTGAATTTTGCTCAAATAATACATTGGTATTGCTATTGATAAATCCAACATATCCAAGTAAATTTCCTTGTGGAGGCTGGGGATTGAAAATGAAATCCAATATTTCATCAATTTTCGTAGATATTGGAATTTCATTAGCATTGTCATTCAAAGTATTATTTTGTTTGATTGTTTTCAACTTCTCCAAATATAGCCTTGCAAATTCATTTGTCTCCCGTTTCCACAGCCAAAATCTTCCAGAGTTTTGAAGAATAATTTTTACTAATTTCAAATTATCCACCCCAAGACTGTTTATAAACTGTATCAAATCTTTAACATTTATAGCATTAAACTTGAATAACTCAAGGTAGATCAATAGTTCAGAGATAACTTTTGAGCTTATATTAAAATGATGATGAATGCTAGCAGATTCTGTTTTCTTATCTACTTGTTTATTATTTCCAAATAATCTATGGATATTTTCAATGAAATCATCCTTAATTTTACTCTGGGAAATAATCCTAGCAATTGCTGGAATCAAATATTCTTTTTGGGCCAGTTTTAGAAGCCGTTTAGAACTTAAATTTTCAGTAATCAAACTATCCAAAACTACTGGATCATAAAAGAAATTGGCAATGATTTTGTAAATGCTATCAGTTTGAAATTCTAAACTTTTAAACATAGTTTGGTTCGTTTCATTATGTGAATCGGTTACATTACTCCCAGGTGGTTCATAAAAATCAAATTCATGAGGGAATGGTGTAATGATTTCAACATACCTTGATATTGTAATCAGACTGCGATCTGTTTTGATTTTCGATATTATGAAATTGTATAAATCTACATTCGATTCCGAAATATTTGATTCGTCTCTCAAAAAAAGTTCTAAAACTGACTTGAAATGATAGATTAAGCTCTCAGAAATATAGAAAGTAGATAAATTATCTTTATCTTCATTTTCAGACTGTTTGGTTGTATTGACCTTGGAGTTACTTGGATTGTACGAAAGTGAGCTATTATCACCTTTAGCCCTAGAACAATCACAGTTCAAAGTTTGATCTTTTATTGGAAAGCTCCTCAATAAATAATAAACAAAATTAACAATCATGTTTTCATTGGTATTATAACTTCTTAGTATAGAGGTTATAGAGGAATCCANGAATAAAAATCCTCATCTATCTGATCTAAAACATGGTTTTTTGAGTCAAATAAATATGTGCACTTGGCATTATTCAATTTTCTTTCAACTTTAAAAGTCGGATTTCTGTGCATTGTTGTGAGATATACAAATACCATCCCATGATAAGTACCATAGTAATAGTTCTGGTTTTCAATTAAAATTGATTCAAAGGTATAGTTTCTTTCATAAAAATCCAAAACCTGTGATTTTAATTTTAATACATCATAATCTTCAATTCCACGACAGTATTTTTCAAATGAATTATCCTTGATTAGTTTGACTTCAAGTGAGTCAATCTTATTGTCTTTTAGTGCTATAGACACCACCAAGGGCCTTAGTTTATTATAATTCAACTGAATTGTGGGTATTTCTATTCCATTAGCTGTCTTATAACCACAAATATTGCTACAAGAATCCAAAAATGGAAATAATGGCTGCTCTTCATAGTATAGTATATTATTCAAAGATTCTATTGGAAGTAGAGTGGTAGATTGGTCGTAGAATCTATCCATAAATAATTCAGAGCATGTAATTTTCCAGAAATAAATGATAGTTAAAAGCATGGATCCAATTATAAAGGAGAATTAAAAACTTTCCACTATTGACTAATCATTTTAGATCAAATATATATAAGGAGACAGACTATATTATATGAATTTTTACATAGCTATTGATTAATGTCAGCGTATTAGTAATCATTATGATAGTATAGCACACCCAGTTACCTGAAACTATTGAATTTTCTGTATAGTAATTTAATAAATTTATTCCAAACCAACCTTCTTGTTTTATTGACTACTATGTATTGTGCTGATCACCATATAAGCTGAGGAATTTCTAGTGGAAGTTTTTACTTACACTAAATTTAGTTATTCTGATATATATGATCTTATTGTGAAAATATAATGTTTGGTAAACATGCTTTTTCTTACCCAAAGCCCGTTCACTCGAAGTAACACTCTGCTTATAAGCCCAAAGAGACCTGTGTATAATACGATAATATTATTGATTTTATACTTCCTGGCCCTTATAATATTTAAAGTCTTAATCTTTAGAAATTTTTTTATACAAATTATTAGATTTTTAGTTTACCCACACATGAATAAGAATGTCTATTCTACTAGCATCAATGGTGATATTGAGAAAAATGAAGAAGGTCTTTTTAATAATTCAAATTATGATACTCAAGATAGTTGTGATAAATGCAATCTGCTTGATGTTGCAGCGTCAAAGAACTACAAATCCTTGCCTCTGGAAAGATCAAAATTCAAAGTTTTGCAATCATTTCCTTCAACTAACAGTGTTTTAAAAAAGAAATTAGGAATTATTAATAGAATTAGGCAAATTAATTCTTCCAATACTAATGAGATTCTTAATCAATTAAGTAATGAAAATTTGAAAAAATTTTCAAAAGAAATTACAAACAATATAATACTCCTGATAAAAAAAGATATAAATAGAAATCAAGCCAATGAAGAATTTAACAACAAAAATGATGTTACTTTGGAAGATTTTGCAATTGTTAAAAACGATAGTTTAATAAAATCTGAAACTGTAAATGATACTTCTACAAAGTGTGATAGCCTAGTCGAGAGAATTCATAATCTTGTGCCATTAATATATCTATTATCAAATGATTCTATATTTATGAATGATTTAACAGCTGCAATCAAGAAACATTTTCAGGAATATTGGACATTTGGATGTTTAGCTGTAGAAGTTTGTTTTCTGATGCATAGGGACAAGATGGAATTTAAGAAAAAAGTGGATTCCTCTATAACCTCTATACTAAGAAGTTATAATACCAATGAAAACATGATTGTTAATTTTGTTTATTATTTATTGAGGAGCTTTCCAATAAAAGATCAAACTTTGAACTGTGATTGTTCTAGGGCTAAAGGTGATAATAGCTCACTTTCGTACAATCCAAGTAACTCCAAGGTCAATACAACCAAACAGTCTGAAAATGAAGATAAAGATAATTTATCTACTTTCTATATTTCTGAGAGCTTAATCTATCATTTCAAGTCAGTTTTAGAACTTTTTTTGAGAGACGAATCAAATATTTCGGAATCGAATGTAGATTTATACAATTTCATAATATCGAAAATCAAAACAGATCGCA